>WEIT01040266.1:0-20711 GCA_013389985.1 Dryoscopus gambensis | reverse complement strand
TGTAAATAAACACAAACCGTAAGGCACGAGAGATTTGTTTTGTAAAATGTTTTCTTTTCTGTGTATCTGCAGAACTTGTGGACAAGTGCATAGGTTCACGCATTCACATCGTGATGAAGAGCGACAAAGAAATTGTTGGGACGCTTCTGGGATTTGATGACTTCGTCAGTATCCTTTGATGGAAGTTTAAGGCTGTCTGCTTTATGCTCTGGCCTAATTAATTTATAGGTCTTGAGAGTTTTGAGTTCACTGAATAGAACGTTTTTGTATGGATCAGTTGTATTATTCTGATAGTTTCAATTTCCAGGTAAAATCACATTTTGGTATAAAATGAAGATAACATTAAATATTTTTGTTTTAAAATTCTGGGTGTTATTTTCCTTGAGACTGGATTTTCAGATATGGTGTTGGAAGATGTTACAGAATTGTAAGTATTTTTTCTGCCTCTTGTTGCTATTTAATGTTTGCTTCACTGAGGCAAAATACTGTGTAAGATCTGCTAGCAAAGTGGGGGGGGGTTTTTGAATACTTGGCGGCTGACTAGTTTAACCTTGGACACAAAACTGTTCAGAAAGTGATCTGGTCAGAACAGCCATGTCATAGAGTAGCTGTTGCATGATGTATGCTTGTATGGGGATCCTATTTGTAGTCTTAATTTTGCATGGGTTGTGTGGTGAACTTTCCAGTAGTTCATTTGCTTTTACACTTCCTTAAGACCTAGGGAAGGGTTCACCAAGGTAGCAAACTTCAGGATAAATATTTTTGCTTTGTCATGCCACATTGATATGTCGTATTCAAGAAATCGCCAAGCTTTAGAGGGTGAATACACATGTCCATGTACTGAGTAGAAGAGACCTTTATAGATGTCAGTTAGCTTTCTGTACCTAGGTGGTCCATTTATCACGATCATGCTGCAGTGTGGCTGATTTATTTGTTAGTTCCAACAATGGTCACCTTAACGCGGAGATTTCTGTTGGTTCTGTGGTCAAAACTGGTCCATTGTCCCTGGTTCTGTGTTCTTACTTGCTGTTTCTAATGCTCCTTCAGTGAGATCACACCTGAGGGCAGAAGAATCACAAAGCTGGACCAGATTCTGCTAAATGGAAATAACATAACAATGGTAAGTCATCAAAGGCTGCATGTGTACCTGGAAATCGATCAATGATTGTATTCAACTACTTGAAGCTGCGCTTTCCTGACAGTTCCATTACATCAGGAAGTTTCAAGTAGCATCTGGGGTATCTGTATGTGTGAATGATGCTGGAAAGCTGGCCTTACTGCCTTACTCAGTAAATGTTGCATTTTACAAACGAATAATTAAAAGAGCCTGATCCTGATTTTGTTTTAGTGAATGTTCTTCTGGTCTTCACATGTGCGAGGGAGTCTCTGACTTTGTCAGAATCATAAAATCGCTAAGGGTGAAAAACATCTCCAAGACCATCAAGTCCAGCCTTTGACCAAATACCACCATGCCAACTAAACCGTAGCACTAAATGCCATATCCAGTCATTTTTTTAACAGTTCCAGGGATGGTGTCCCACCAAATGCCATATCCAGTCATTTCTTGAACAGTTCTAGGGATGCTGTCTCTACCACTTCCCTGGGCAGTCCATTCCAATACCTGACTACCCTCTTAGTGAAGAAATTCTTCCTGATGTTCAGGCTGAACCTTCCCTGGCACAGCTTGAAGCCGTTTCCCCTTGTCCTGTCACTGGTTGCCTGGGAGAAGAGGCCAACCCACACTTCACTACAGCCTCCATTTAAGTAGTCGCAGGCTGGCTCTTCAGTGGTTTTTGACCCGTGAGTGTTTGCCTGCGTACACAGGCCAAGCACGCCTGCATTCCTGCAGGTACAAATCTGTCTGAAGCAGTTTGGATGCTTCATTGAGTCATTACTATACCACACGGTGCCCAGAGAGCTGCACCTTTATGCATTCTGCCAAAAAATCTGGAGGTCTGTTGGAGAACACCAAATCAGAAGCACTAGGATTTTATCATGTGCTGGTATGTATAGATCAGTACTGAAACAGTAATTAAATGTTGTGATTATGCATCCTTGAGTTGAATTCTGCAACTTCTTAGACACCACAAAAGCAGACCAGTGGCTTTTTTGCTTGTCTGCATAGCTGGCCACAAAGCCTGGACTTCCAACATGAGGGCATTCCTAATTTTGTGGGAAGACTTGAGTCTAAGTTGGCTCTGTATGAATGAGGGATTATCTCCTTTTCTTGTTTACCCATTTTGCACCTCTGCATTGTGTGTCTGAGCAAGTGCCATCCTGTCTTAATTTCTACGCCTTTCTCTGCTTTGGTTATTGTTCTGCATGTTGAAAGGGCAGCATATGTTCTGATTTCCTTGTATGGGGTGTAATTCCTGCCATCCAGCTAAGCTGGTGGCGCATTGCTCTTGAAGAAGAACATGGTGAGTTTTCAGCAAGACATAGATGTTTTTCTGGTGTCTCTTTTTGGATGCATCTTCCCATATCAGGAAGTCTATGCTTAAGACTTTTTCTTATTTTGGTCCCAAAACTAGTGAAGTTCCTTCTCTTTAGAAATGCTCAGCTGATTATGAAGAAGATACCAGTAGAAGGAGTGGTTAATAACTTTTTTCCCCCATGTTTTTCCTTTTATATTTCCTTTTCTGTTGTTCAGTTCTTTGCTCCCTTCACAAGGAAATGCTGTGCTGACTTACTCCCTGCTGCCTTTTTGGTTTGTGCATCTCTGGCAATAACTGACTTGCTCTGTTGGGAGAGTCTAGAGTTGTGGTCTACCGTGAAGTCTCCATGTCCTAAAATGTTTGTTGTAAAGCAAGAGCTGTCATGTATGGGTTTGTAAAACTCAATGTATGGCACTAATGCAAAAATGTCTTGCTCTTTTATAGCTGGTTCCTGGAGGAGAAGGACCTGAAGTCTGAAGACATGATATTCATCTATATTTTATATAGATATGCAACATCGAAATGGAGATTTTGGGATAGAAGTGTGTTTTGGTGTGGATTGTTCATTTACTTTGCTTACACACTTGACATTTTATGAAAAACAACCCTTTAGGAAAGGTGCTGATGGTAACGTTGACCTTCTAAGCTGAAATCATGATTTTCTTGTAAAGACACATGAACCTCTTCTGAATAAAAGGCTTTTTCTTTGTTAGTTACTGTGTTCTGTTATGTAAGTGCACAAGTTAGATAATTTTGTAACTACTTGATGAGTAGAAAAATGACAATTATGTTTTAGTTGCCATCAGTCTTCAGTTTTTCTACATCTGTTGCTTTTGTTTCTGGCCCAAGTTTGTATAACACACAAGTCATGAGCCAGGATGTTGCTGCCCTTTGGCACATGGGCAGACACTGAGCTGGATGTTTTGTTTAAAGGCTGTGTCACTGGAAGCCGTGTGGCGGATTTCTGTAGAGTTCTGAAAGCCCTTCAGAGTGGGTGCATCTGTTTGATGCTCAGCAGCCTTTGGTTCTGCTGGCCTTGAGGTTCAGATCTTGTGGACCATTTTGCTTTGCAGATAGACTTCCTTATGGCAGAGGCCCTGCAATGGCATTTGGCAAGTGCAAGCAGGCAGACCAGACCTAATTCATGTTCAGGGGGTAAAAGTCTCAAAGGCTGGTGTTAAAACCCCACTGATGTCAGTGGTGACTCTGCTTTCACCACTCAGTGATGCTGTGTTTGGGAGCTGCCTGTGCCTGCTTGCATAGTTTGGAGCACACATTTTAGAGTAAACAGGAGGTTTTGGCTGCATCTGTTCTCCTGTGATACAAAAGCTTGACTGATGTTGCAAGCTACTATTTTAGGACTGTTTCTGTAAGGAATTGCTGTTTTGTTATGATGCCTTGCTGCCAGTGCAGCTTATGCTTCCATAGTACACCTCTCAACTGGCTTCTGTGTAAATGTCTTTGGAGAGGAACCACACGTGCCTGCTGTCAGACAAGGAGGGTGCAGCATCGGCTCACGTGGACGGGATGTGCTTTGCCTTCCCATCGCCAGAAGAAAGAAGAGTTGAAGAAGGGGACTCAGGAGCAAGATGCTGCAAGGAAGCTGCTGTACTGGATCTTTCTGCCTTGCTTAATCTGACAGAAAAGCTGCCTTCTGCTGGCTGGGTCTGAGCTCACAAAGCAGTGAGAACCTCTTGCTGTAGCCCCCTAAAAGGGAGACAAAGTCCCTCCTCTCTCCCAAGGAGAGTGTGCCTTCTGGCCCATGTGTTCTGAATAAATGATCTGCAGTTGGAATATTTAGATTGTGTCGTGGCAGTCTGTACCATTTACTCCCTGAATGTGTTTGGTTTTTTTCCTGTCTCCATTTCATCCTCCAGCTTTTTTTAATACACGTATTAAAAAAGATACATTTTTTTAAACTTAGGTTTGATTGAAACATCATCTGTGGGTGTTTGCCTCAAACACGTTCTTTCCTAGAAATAAGACAAGTCTTTTCACGAGAAGTGAGAGCACTGCAAAGATTTCTACTCAGGGCAGCACTACTCTATTGGGGTATTGTTGAATAAAATTACGGTTTTGTTCCAGTGTATGCTCTTAATTTCTACTTCACTCAGTGTTTTGAAAACAGTCATGCTTCTGAGAGAAGACTTGACTCAAAAGCAGCTTTTAGTCTGACAGCACAAACATCTTGTTCTCTCAGGATTTTGTTGCCTTGAAAAAACATAACAATTTGATACTGCCTCTGTTCCTGCTTGACTGGTTGTGTTTTGTTCCACTCACTCCAGAAGAAGCGCTAGGACTTACCGTTTAGGAAGACATTTTAATTGCTGATTCACAGGTCTGCAGAGATCCCCCTAGAGACAGTCTGTTCATGCAAACACTGTTAGTCCTTTCTAAGATTAAACATTTTTTCACGGTCAGCTGAGAACACCAAGTATTCCAGGTGGGTCTGGTTTGCTTCACATTCGTTATTCCTGTAGCCGGTTGCTTTGGAAGTGCAGCTAATAAGCTTGTTGATTCAGTAAGTGGTGATGGGTTTTGTTCTTCCTCCCCTAGAAATCCAAGTGCCTAATCAACTGCACTGTCTTCTTGTGGACACTGGTGTTCTCCAGAATACTATTTAGGGTGCCATCACATGTAGGTAATTTAAAATAATAACCTTGGACTTGAAAATGATAGAAAACTGAATGAGGCTTTAAGTTTAGAGCAAGGTAGTCATCAGGTTAAAGTAACTTGGTGGTTATGACATGCACAGTGCTGGTTCTATTCAGATTTATGTTTGTTTTGCTTTCTGTTTTTCTTTAGGATAGCACTGGTTGTAGTGATCTTTAGTTCTACTACCTGACTATCCATCTTAGTATGGACTAAGTTCCCTTCTGCCTACTATTTCAGTATACTGCCTCATTTTGGTTTGGATGTAAATATCCTCTGAGTAACCTCATTGAAATTATTAAAAAGACTCCTGTCAGTCCTAGATCACTGATAATTCTTAACACAGTCAGTGCTTCCAAAGCAAATAATTCTAATTTACCAGTCTCCTCAGTAATGTTTCTTTTTGCAAGTGTAACAGTATTTTGGTCAACTGAACTACAGTCAGACACGATGTAAGCAGAGAACACTAGAAGATTTATTCCAGTTTCAATCCCAGTGAATCTGAGCTCAAGGCAGTTGATACAAGGAGTCAGCAAATATTTTCAGGAGCTTGGTTTGACATTTTCAAACTGCCATAATGAACAGGAATCAAAATTCAGCTTTGTTTTGACTGGTGCTGCATAATTGCTGGGCCACACTTTTGCTTTCTGCTGAAAGAGAGGATGGATTTGAATTAATCATTTATCAACGGATTCTGCATCTTGATGTCATTTTCATGAAGACAGTACAGTTGGTTAATTAAACTATTAGAAACAACATCAGGGATTCAAAAACTATGTCATTTTATTTCAGAGGTCTTTGCTTGCATTTTTACGATATATTGCTTAACTCTGGATTTTCTGCAAAACCTAATAGATATTTCATGACTTTTTTCTATAAGCTTTTATAAGATCACATGCTCTTGAAGCCTTCTCCTAGAAGTTCAAAATAATCATTACAAATTAAGTATTTGTTGCTTTAATGGAAAAACAGTTACAAGAAAACAAAAAATATACCTGCTTAATCCGTTATGAAGAAATACTTCAAGCAGATTAAATACAATCTTCATATATCAATACTTAAAACATTTTGTTTGCCATTTTCTTTCCTTTTTATACTGTATTTTATCAAAATTTTAAAAATACCCACTTTATTAAAAAATGGCAAAGTACTGTAGTTTCATTCCAATTAATGGGTTCTTAAAACCCAGAGTAACCCTTCAAAATCTAGTTCAAACCTGCAAACATCACTCAGTCTTTGTCTGTTTATTTGGTTTTGCTCGCTTCTTTTGATGGATCCTCATATTTTGTTTTCAGAACTGATTAAAGAGTGGCCCTCAGCAGCTATAAAGTGCAAAGGGATTTGGCAAGTCCTGCTGTCACCTGCATTCCCCTGGCATTCCATTCGGTGAAGAACTTGACATGGCAGCAGCCCCTGCACAGGAAGAGGAAAACACAGCTTATAAGCAGTTGTAAATAGTCCATTCAGCAAGCACTGGTATATTGTAGTGATTTAGGAATGTTACTCCCCAGTTCAGTGCTCCCACCAAGGCTCTCCCAAACTGTGAGCAGTTTTTAACAGTTCTCTGTACTGTTCAACTTTCCCAGAGGCTGGTGCATGGTAAGGAATATGATATACCCACTCAACACCGTGCTCTCTGGCCCAGGGGCCTGTGTGACTACTTTTGAAACTAATTCCATTGTCTGACTCAGCTCTTTCTGGGGTTCCATGTCAGCACAGTGCTTGCTTTTCAAGGCCCAAGATGGTGTTTGGGCAGTGGGGTGAGGCACAGGGTGCACCTCCAGCTATCCAGGGATAGCTTCTACCATGGTCAGGGCATAATACNTCAGTGCATAATACTTGCCTTGGCAGGTTTGTGGGAGTGCAGCGTAATCAGCGAGGCCTCCCCATACTTATATTTTAACCACTGTTCCCCATACCACACAGGCTTTACTTGGCCTGCTTGATTGCAGTGCATGCTTCACAGTCAGGGATAACCTGGGAAATAGTGTCTATGGTTAAGTCCACCCCTCGATCACAAGCCCATCGGTATGTTGCATCTCCTCCCTGATGACCTGAGGCATCATGGGCCCAGCGAGCCAGAAATAATTCACCCTTTTTTGCCAGTCCAGATCCACCTGAGACACTCTAATCTTGGCAGCCCCATCCACCTGTCCATTATTATGATGTTTTTCAGTAGTCCAGCTCACAGGTGCATGTGCATCTACATGACAAACTTTAACAACCAGCTTCTCTCCCTGGGGAGTGATGTCTTGTCAAACTTCATCAGCCCAGATGGGTTTACCTCTGTGCTGCCAACGGGTCTTTTTCCATCAGTCTAGCCACCCCCGCAGAGGATCTGCTATCATTTAGTGGTCAGAGGTATACCATCTGGCCATTTCTCTTGTTCAGGGGTATCTAAAATCAGCTGGATGGCTTTCAGCTGTGACTTGATCCTGCAGCAGCTTCTGTGACACACTGTGTCCTACTCCATATAGCATCTTCCCTTTTTTTGATTTATCCCCATGATACAGCAGGAACCATCAGTGATGAGGGCATGTTGCCTTTTTTTTTCTGGTGGCTGATTATATAGTGGGCCCTCTTCAGCACATGTTATCTTTTGGTCCTCCTCCTCTGATGATAGTCCAAAATTTTTGGCTTCCTTGATTTCCAAGATCCCTGGGGGACTGGTATTTCCTCTTTGCACTTGCTATGTGATCAGCACAGCTCACTTACTCCATGTGTCATGAGCGGCGTGATGTGTGGCAGAGACTTTCCCTTTGGACATCCAGCCCAGTGCTGGCAGTCAGGGTGCCAGGAGGAGCTGTGTTTCAGTGCCAGTCACTTCTGAAGCAGCTCGAAATCCTTCATAAGCTGCCACTATCTCTTTTTCAGGTGGGGTGTACCAGGCCTTAGATCTCTCGTATCTCTGAGTCTGGAACCCCAGTGGTCATCCTGAAGTCTCCCTGGGTAATCTTTCCAGAGACTCCAGGAAAGACCATTCTCCCCATCTGCAGTTTAGAGTATATTTTTCACACGTGCTCCTATCCTGACAGGCCCAAAGGCATGAACAATATCCTGTTTAGTTCATTCAAAAGCCTTTTATTGTTCAGGACCCTGTTTGAAAATGTTCTTCTTCCATGTCACATGATATAGAGAGGGCTTACAATCTGACCATAATCTGTAACATGCATCCCCCAGAAACCTGCAGTGGCTAGGAAAACCTGTGCTTCCTTCTTGCTGTTTGGTGGGACATAGCTGCTTGTTTGTTCACATCTATTGGAATCTGACAACATCCCTCTTGCCATTTTACTTCTAAAAGCTGAATTTCTGGGCAGATCCCTTGAGCTTGCTTTGCTTTATGGCAGGACTGGCCTTCAGGAGGATCTGGATTATCTTCTCCCCTTTCTCAAAAACTTCATCTGCTGTGTTGTCCCATACAATATCATTAGTGTACTACAAGTGTTCTGGAGCCTTGCCCTTTCCCAGTGCAGTCTGGATCAGCTCATGGCAAACAGTAGACCTGTTTCCACTCCTGGGGCAGTCGGTTCCAGGTGTACTGGGTGCTCCTCCAGGTGAAAACAAATTGTGGCCTGCACTCTGCTGCTGAAGAAATGGAAAAAATCACATTAGCAATGTCAGTGGTGGCACCACTTTGCTGCCCTGGACTCCAGTCCATGCTGAAGTTCCAGTGTGTCCGGCACAGCAGCAGTCAGAGGTGGTCATTCAGGCCACTGGCAGTATATTGTAAGTCTCCACTCTCCACTGGAATTACACACTGGCCATACAGGGCTATTGAAGAGTGAGCAAGTGTTCCTCACCACGCCCTGGCTCTCCAGCTCTCAAATCATCTCATGGATGGGAGTCATGCAGTCCTGGTTGGTGCGATATTGCTGACACTGCACTGTTGTGGTAGCTATCAGTACCTGTTCTTCTTCTACCCTCAGCAGTCCCACAGCAGAAGGGTCCTCTGAGAGAGCAGGCAAGATTGTCCTTGAGAGAATACTTTTCCCTCACACTTGAGAGGAGCTGCCTCCAGAGGCTGAGAGTTTCTGTGCTCTTCCCAATCCCCTTGTCAGTGCCCACATCCCAGGACAGAGATCCCAGTTGCTTGTCTTCACTGCCATACAGTTTCATATCACGGACCACAACATCCCAGAATCAGAGCAGCCAGGTCACCAGGGGTTCTCTTAGCTGGTGTTTGAAATCTATTCCTGTATCTCACAGCTCACCTGGAGATCGGGATTGGGTGATTATCTCTGGCCCTGCCTCTTCCTCCTGTTTTGAGGGCTCTGCTTCCTCTTCATCCCTCACTAAACGAACTGATTTCATGTTGGATTTCTTTTTCTGTATAGGGATGACTGCTGTGGGCAGGGGTTGTTCCTCTGGTTCAGCAGCAGTTTGAGGGGCCATGGTGCCTGCTGGTCTGCTTTCTTTCTCCTCCCCCTGGGGGCGATGTCTGCTGTTGAGCAGTGTCCGGTAAACAGTAGCCAGGACAGAGTACACTGCATGAGTTCATGCCTCTCTGGAGCTACCACAGCATTTTTCTGTGACATATTTCATCACTTTAACAGGCTCCTGTAGTTGTTCAGGGGTGAGCTGCCAAACCATTGGAGGAGAGAAGTCCTCTAAACACTAGCCCTTGTCCTCCCATGTTTCATGCCACTCATTACTATCCCACTTCAGGGCAGATCTCTGAATAAGCTCCCTGGAAAATATTTCTTGTCTCTGAATATGGTGTGCACCACACTGAGGAGACCTGATAAACCTAGCAACAAGAACATGCTTTCTTTAACATCCAAAGGGAATACAGAATTCTTAGAAGCTGTTGTAATAGGCCTGAAGGAGGAAAAGGGGGTGAAAGGTTGGACAAAATCATCCTCCCCTTTTCTACCCATAGCCTGGATACTTTTAATAATGGACTCCCCAAGGGTAGTGCCTTAGGTAAGGGTAGGAGAACAACACTGAAAACACATCCCTAATGACCCTTGGTATTATCATGTCATGAGCTGATATCAGACAGTGCAACAGAGCAATCCTGATCCCTCTCCATGCTCTGAAAAAGAGCAACATGATGGGCACATAGTGCATATATGGAAATGTATTGAGTTCCTACTGCCAGGTTTTGGTACTGGGTGGATTCTGTGAGAAGCTGCTGGAAGGTGCCTCTCTGTCTGGCAGAGCCGATGCCAGCCACCTCCAGGCCAGATGTGCCACTGGCTGAGGCTGGGCCAATCAGAAATGTTGGTAATGCCTCTGTGATAACAGATTTAAGAAGAAGAAAAAGTTATTGCACAGATGTAATTGTGGCCAGAGAAGAGTGGGAGAATATTTGAGAGGAACAACTCTGCAGACACTAAGGTTAGTGGGGAAGGACAGGGAGGAGTTAAGATCCGTCTGTGCAGGAGAGCCACGCTCAGGTGAGTTCTGTGAAGAGCCTGAGAACCCATGGGAGGCCTGTGCTGGAACAGGCTCCTGGCAGGGACCTGCACGCCTGAGCAGAGAGGAGCCCATGCTGGAGCAGGTCTCCTGGTAGGACTTGTGACCCTTTGGGGGACCCGCACTGGAGCAGCCTGTCCCTGAAGGACTGCACACCGCGGAAGAGTGACCCCTGTTGCAGAGGTTTGTGTAGAACCATTGCCCATGGAATGGACTCACACTGCAGAAGTTCATGGAGAACTGCCTGCAGCAGGAGGGCCCCCACGCTGGAGCAGAAGGACGACTCTGCCTGAGCAGTGGCAGAAACACAATGATGAACTTACTGTCCATCCCCTGTCTCCCTGCAACACTGGAGTGGAGTGGAAGAGGTAGAGCTGGGAAGGAGGGAGAGGTGGGGAAAGGTGGTTTTGTTTTATTTCTTGTCATCCTTCTCTGATTTGTTAGTAATAAATTCAAGCAATATCTCTAATTCTAGGCAGTTTTGCCTGTGACAGTATTTGGTGAGTGATCTCTCCTGGTCCTTATCTCAGCTCATGAACCCTTCGTTATATTTTCTCTTCCCAGTCCAGTTGCAGAGGGCGTAATAGAGAGGCTTTGGTGGGTGCCTGGCATCCAGCCAGGGCCAACCCACCACAGGGTTAGTAGCACACCCACATGAGCAGACCAAGCAGCACTGTGACCAGTGGCTCTGTACCTAATAAAACAAGTGCTTAGATCAAATAGTTTCCAGCTCACTCAGGGCAGATCTGTTATTATCTCAACCTTTCAAGCGCTACACTGGGAGACAAATAAGGCTGTTGTGGTTTAGAAATGGTAGTCCCCAATTCAGTGCCCCCACTGAGACTCTACCAAACGACACACTGCTCTCTCTTGCTTTCCCTCCCCGCTGCAGTGTGCTGGAGAGGAGAATTGGAGGCATGAAAGGTAAAGATCACTGGTAAGATAAGAACAACCTACTTGAAACAGCAATGAGATATAAAACCAAGTGGTAACAGCAACAATACTAATATCAGAGGGTATAAGAAAATAAACAATTCATGTGGAAAAAATTCCCAGATAATAGACAATATTAGACTGCTCACTCTGGCACATTTTCTTGACCAGAAGAACACCTTCTCTCCAGAACAGAGTCCCTTTCCCCTGCTCCTGGCAGTGATGTGATGTGGTGTGGAATAACCTAGCTGTGCTTCCTCCTGGCTACTGCAAAAAAGTAACCCTGTCCTGGCCAAAACAAGGCCATATCTACTGGCTTCAGCATCTTAACACCTAGTGATGAAAAAGAAAAAAGCCTCTTCTCCCTACTTTTGGTGTTGTTTCCCCTTGGAGCCCTGGCTGACCAGCCATGCAGATCAAGAGCCCAGCCAGAGGACACCAGAGCTCATACCTAAGGCACCAGCAAGTCAGCTGTTCTCTTTCTTTCCTCTGGGAGTTGGCACAGATGGGACCTTGTCCCAGCACTGAATCTGTACCTGCTCTGGTGACCAAGTAGCAACTGCAGTTCCCATGCAATGGCTGCAGCCATAAAATCTTACTGTCTTTTCAGTCTTTATTCCTGTACTCAGTGAACTCTTAAATGCATACATGAACAGGACATAGAGAAAATGATGCTTTTAACACTCCTAGCAGAAGACACACTAGAACATTTCCTGCAGCAATACATGTGGCAGCTTCAGAAAAATGGGACGTTTTATTGATTGTCTCCCTTACACTCTTGAAATAAATCCCTAATCCTAAGTGGAAAGCACTAAGTAGGCACACAGGCAATGTTACGGGAAATGTATCTATACACAGCTTGACAAAAAGTTAGAAGTTATTAATAACCTTACTTTGTTCGCTGCTTAGAAAAGTTTATTTTCTGTATATTGTTTCCTGTATAAAGTAGTTCTGCCTTAACAGAATTAACTAGATTGACTGCCTTGTTAACATTTTTCCCCTTACATCATCACTACGTATCTGATCCGGACCTTCTAAAGGTCATAAAACAACTGTATCCAGTGTTTTCAGAAAAAAGCAAGCATTAACATACTCCTAACAGCACTAATTTCCCTAAAAATTTTAGTAACATGACATGCAATTTAGCCCTCTAAAAGCAGATTTTAGTTCCCAGCACTTACTTTCCTGCTCTTTCCTTTTCTTTAAGCGCTTTCTCCTGTCAATGGCAGCCAACTCAGCTTTCAACAACAGGTAACGTTTCCGGATTTCCTGTATTTTTGCTTGGAGAACTGTTATGCGTTCAGTGCTACTCAAATTTTGCAAGTCAGCTGCAAGTTAAACAATTTCTGTTAATTATTGCATTGCAGCATTGCCCACACCTTCTGAATTTCGATGAAGGGGGAGGTACTCAAATCTTAGTGATGTGCTTTGAGGCAGCAGGCAGCAAAGCTGAGGAACAGCAGCTGTTGTTCATTATCTCAATCTTGACTGAGACAAACACACTGAAACAACTTCTTACAAGAAATACTAAACAAGTCCTGGGTCATTAAGGCAAAGTGGAAGGGGAAGATTTAAAAATCAATAATCTAAGAGGCGGAACAAGAAACAGAGAATGAAGAGTAAAACAGCAAGAAATAGAACCATCACATTTTACGACAAAATTAAGCAAACTGAAGGTGGAATGATTTTAGAGGAAAAAACCCCTCAAAACCAGAATATTCCAAAAGCCTTCTTACAGTATATCTCAAGACCACAAGAGGCATGTTTCAAAGAAGATACTTACACACTTGAAAACTCCATTTGCAACCTTCGGGCAAATGATTATTGTGTTCTTTTAGATCAGACTGCCTCTCTCCACTTTGCCCACATTTTCCTGTGGGAAGGTAGATTGTTACAAAACAAAGCAACCTTCCCACCCAACCCAAAGCTTACCAGGAGCTGTCTCACTCTAACATGACAGAATCCATCCTGGTGTAGCAGCTTGGCACACAGCTCTCTGCACCACTGGTGCCCAGGTACAAGGACCACAAACCAGGTCTGTAAGGGGGCCCCTCTAATACTGGCATTCGGGAAAGGGAAACCTTGCACTGGAAACACCGGCCAGTTAGTTGTCGTGCATGTAGACTCAGATCTGTTCTGTGGATTTATGGGAACCAAAGTCCTACAGACCTAGAAGGCTGATAAAAGTAGCAGACTGTGGCTCCACAATCCATCCCAAAAACTGGCAAGTATGTTACTGAAAGCATGTGTGCATGAACATAAGGAGGTGGGGTAGGGACACACTTCCTGGAAGGAGATTCTTGGATACGATCCAGCTGCTCAAGGTTCGTATAGTCACAGTCCACTCTACTCTCCAACTGGATCACGACAGCAGTGCACTTATTGCTTTAGAATCACAGCCATAAATAAATTGCCTGCATCAGAAAATAAGGCAAAGAGGCACTGTAATGTGTTCATGTAGGTGCCAAAATTATCCACATCTCAAGTTACGGAGCTATACTTCTTTTAAAAGATTTTGCAAGACTGATTATTACGTCCTAGCTCCTGTTCACCTTTTTTAATATTCATTTCAAACAAATGACATGGTACTTTCACACATTTCATTTCACACTGATGTGCTATACTTACTACTTTTATTCTTCTTTTTGATATTCACAGATGTTTTGAGGCTTGTTTTCTGCTTTTTTGAGGAGCTGTCTCTTCCCTGAGCATCTTGAATTTTTTTTTGGCCTCTAAACACTAAAAAAGGAGGGGAAAAAACCCCCAAAAAGTAGAAAGAAACAGAAATAACAACAACAGCAAAAAAAGCCTGCAGTTCCGTGTGTTTTTGTCAAAGTATATACATCTGAGATTAACAAAGCAATAGAGATATATTTATTGAGTTCTGCCTATTGACCTCTCCCAAACTCTTGCCTTTGTTCAATGAAACACATTTTGTTGCACTCTTTTGAAACAACACTTCCAGATGAATGATGGTAGGAACACACCTTAAGGGCATTTTGAGGAATTCCGTTGTTAACTGGAAACTGTTGCAATGAAAAAACCAATTCTGTCATCTCAGGATTATAGTCAGATATGTATTTTATGCCTTAATGTTAAAATTTTTTTTAGGCACTACCACACAGTGAAAGCAGCCGTACTTATGACGGAACTGCAAAAGAGACAGTCACTTTCACAAAAAAGCTTTTGGATCCAGCCTTCCCAACAGTTAAAAAGCAGGCAGCAGTACACTGACATCATGTGCATAACTTTTAGCTGTGTTTATAATTCTCTATTCTCTGGTGGTCTCAGGATGAATCTCAAAATCACCTGAATGTGAAACCCAGCTAAGAAGGCCAATGTTTGATATCAACTTGACTTCCATTTTTTGGAACATTAACTTCACAAGGGGCAAGTTTGAAATAGTTTCCCAAACATGCAATAACTGACACTTTCTTCCCCAAATTAAACAGCTTACAGAGAATCAAGTTTCATGCAAGAAACAGCATCTTCTACTTGTAAGCAGGGCACTCAAAATGCTTTTGTCTTGCTACAATAAATATTCCTTACACCACGTATTACAGCTTGTTCTGGGCTTTTCTTGTTATGTCCAGTATAAACGTCATTCTTATATACTTTTTTCCTCATTGAAACCATCACAATTCCTAACAAAAGGCCAGGAAAATTCCTGGCAGTTGTATTTTATTCACTAGATGATGACACCATTTCCACACATTTGAAGTACACAGTAAGCTACTATTTCCTACAAAAATTCACTTCCCAACAGCAAAACTGTAAGAGAAAGAAGATACATCCACAATGGTAAAATGAGAGTTGCTTAGGTTGAAGACAGCTCTTTTTACGCTTTCCTTTACCGTTTTCAGCATTCTCTGGCTCTGATTGATTACCACTACTGGAGCTGACACTGGCATCAAAACCACTCGAAGAAATCTTTCTCTCAGACTGAAGATCTCGCAGCTGCCCTGCAGCATTCTGTGCCTCTATTGTGCCATCCATTTCGCTTGTGCTGCTTTGTATCTCTTCTTGATTTGGTGGCAGACTCCCAGACACAGTGACAGTAGACTGATGGTTACTGTACTCTGCTACAGGTACAGTGGAACGTAACTCAGGAGTTGGACGAATATTTAATACTGAAAACTCCTCTTCCTTCTCTCTGTCAGTTTTATTCTAGGTGAAAGAACAGATGAAAAACCCTTCTCATTTGAACATTAGAAGATTGCAACATTAAACTGGCACAGCACTTACAATTATCTTAAATATCAGATGTGTGGAGGAAAGCTCTCCTCTTCATTTAAAATACTACAAGTACCTTCTTACAGTCCATGCTGAGACCTTTCTACTGAAGACAGGAACTTTGCCAACAGCAAAACAAACGTGAAGACAGACCCAGCCCGTGCTGCAGAAGCAGTGTGGCCGCAGGGGGACAGGCACAGCACGGCAGCCGTTGGGCAGTTGGGCAGTTTGCAGCCGTTGGGCAGGTGGGCTGTTCCTTGGCACAGGGGCTCCAGAGGTTCCACCATGCTGCAGGGGAAGGAGGGGGAGTGATGCTCGAAAACTAGGCAAGAAAACAGTACTCCATAGTATCAGGTCTATAGAGCACATATTTGTTTATTCAGCGCCGGAGTAAGGGGGATAGCTTCATCACAAACTCACTCGTCCATTCTTTGCGCAGTACTAGCTTTCATACTTTTTCATGTAAAATGTACATTATACTTTCCTATCCTTCATATTGCAGTGTATTTTCTAATCACATGATTATATAAGCCCTTGTAGCACATAACTGGTTTCTGCACGAGGGGGTCGTCAGCATCCTGGTGGTTGTTTTTGATGAAGGCTGGTAGGTCTTCCTTGGGCTTGAGCTTTTCACCCTGGTTTTCTGCTCATGCTCATTCGTCCCAAACCAGACCAAGAGACGCTTCGAGACAAAGAACAAGAAGTGGATATTTGCTTTATTCGGCACGCTGGGTGCGTGGGGGATTGCTGCCCCTAACACACACACACCGGGCACACAGCAGTTTACAATATAACGTTGCAATTTGTGCCCATTCATCATTTTCCCCAGAAAAGGTGTGGTTATGCAAACTATTTCTTAGAACTTGTTATTATTATTAGCATATGCAGAGTGCAGGCGCAGTGCTCCCTGGTGGTCTCGCTGAGGAAGGCTCAGGGGTTGTTTTGAGGAAGGCTGAACGTCTTCCTCGCTTTGCACTTCTCACCTTTCTTTCCTAGGCATGCAGTCTCTTGCTACCTGTTTCAGCATTTTCTTCACTGGATCTAGCAATCTTTGTTCCCTATCTTTTGACAAGTTATTCCGCCAGCTTATACATTGGTTACAATGTACCTTATTCTAGCCTCAGTACGCCCAAGCATGCCCAAGTACAATGATTTTAACTCTTTCAATGCTCTGTAAGATTGTCTGCTCAAATAGCCAGGGGTTAGCTTTTCACAGTTAGCTTGTTCTGCTAAATTTGCTGATTTCTAAAAAGTGTTTCAGTCACATACCCTGTTACAAAGTAACTACTTCTTTCCGCATAGGTGTAGCTTTTTGCATAGCTCAAGCATTATCTCATTGCCTATGCATCAGAAGGTGCAGCAGCAGGAGCACTGACCCCTGTGGCAGAAGGAAATTCTTCCTTGCAGCGCATCGCCTGAGGAACCTAACCTACGCCTAAGTATCAGGCTAAAAAAAAAAAAAAAGGAAAGAAAAAAAAAATTCTGAAGGAAATGCTCTGAAATAAAATGGTAGAGATACACACAGACTGGCCCAGTTTGCTCTCCAGAATCAGCAGAGGGCACTCCCAAATTTCACCCCATCGGGCTGGCTTCCAACACTGATGAAATGGATTCTTCTCATTTGTTTTCTATAAAGTAATATGTAAATTTAATTTAAAAAAAAAAAGTGAAGACCCTAAAATCTTTATGGGAAAAGTTTTCATTTTTAAAAGGCTGGGAAGTAGACTGTCAAGTCCACTGGGACACCCACAGCTCTCCTTTGAAGTATTCATACACCAGTAAAAAGAAGCAGAAGAGGGAGTACTTAAGAATGTATCGAGCCAAAGCTGGGGGTAACAATGGCAAAAAAGGGAGAGAAACTACCTTTATTATCTTTCATTCCTAATTCTTGGTACTTTCCTTAGGTCTACCTTTATCCATTCATCATACCTAAACACAAAAATAAATTGTACACATTCATGGTTTTTAGCAGCGAATTACAACATTTGTAAGAGAAATTACTGGGGAAAAAAAGAAAATCAGTAGTCATATAAAATGGAATTGGAATTTGAATAAAGAAGTAATTTGTGTACTTTTCAACCTGCTAAGTTTTAGCTAAGGTTCAATTCTCCATATACTGGGGCACAGAGAATGAAGGCTTTTTTGTGCTGACAGGTAAGAGCAAAAGGTGCTGTTTTTTCAGTCAGCACTGAACAGTAGGGTCACAGGTAAAATACACCACCCAAATGAAAATTTGGTATGGATCTCTGGCAGGTTTACTTCATATATATACTGTAAAAACTTTAAAATAAAATGAATTCTTACAACTAGATAAAATGTGACCAGGTAATAAAAATAAACACTTCTGAGCCTGAGTGTCTGCAAAGTGGGTATTTGGAGTGAATAACCCTTTGGAGTCGCTAACTTTCAAGTCACTTATTTTGCACTAAGACTTTTCAGTTCTTTTTCAGTTCAAGGCTTCCCTTTTATATCAGAAGGATGCAAAGCAAACGCTGCTCCCTAAGCACCAAGATATTAACATTGGGCATCTTATGATCTAAGGCTGGACCTGTTCAATCCAAAACCAAAGAGGTACATTGTCAGAGATTGCCTTGTAGATCATCCACCGAATTCCTAGAGGGAAAACAAGGAATAAAGAGTATTTTTCCAGCTGCTAGATTTATACTGGCAAAGGTATCACTTTCTCAGGAAGAAAAGTGACCTCAAGGAAGGGCAAGCCTTGGCAAATTCACTAAAAAGTTCCAGTGCTCCACTCTGTAGCTTGTAACATGAAAGGATCAAATGATTTTTTTTTCAGCTGTGATCAGACTAAAGGAGGAGATTTAGTCTCATAGCCAAATACTAGAATATTAGATGAGGTTTCCATTTTTACATTTAATTTTTTTTTTAGTAATTTCCCTTCTTCCCCCTCTCCCCACCCCAAGGTACACTATTCTTCAGAACTTGAAATTTCATCATATGTGTTCCTTTTGTATTTCAGTGGCTGACCGTAAAGCACAAAACTTGTATATTGGTAAAGCTTCAACCGAGACAGAAATGAGCACTTGGACATGCAGATTTCTGAAGGGAAGAAAGAAAAGTGTTAACAAGAATAAGCCTAAGTTTTAAATGCCTAAAACACTCAAAATTAACATGCTTTGTGATATTGTACCGTATGTCACACAGAGTTAAAACAACCACAAACTTATTAGTATCTTGACATCTTTTCCCACTAGGCTTAGAAATGTTGCTTAAGACACTTCATGTTAGAGATCCGATTCCTGTAGACCACTGTAGCTGTTGATCAAAATCCCACAAAAAATCAATATCAGAACCAGCAACAGTGAGACTTTTCTCCTTGGCAGTGGTTTAGGTGCTCCTGGAAATCACCATGCCTAGACACAAAGGTGTGTATTCAAGGTAGGGAGAGAAGCATCATGCTTAGCTCTAACTGTGAACTTTGCTAGCAGATCTTACTAGCAGTGAATAAATGGCATTTGTCCTGCTCTTAGTCAGAGGCAGAATGGGAATCAAGGTCTAGGTGACAGAAGAAGGTGACAAAAGCTTCAGCCTTTCCAGAGGAGGAAAAACACGAAGTACACTGAATTTGCCTCTGGTTTAAGGGGTTTTTTTACAAATCTATAAACACAGTAGTGAAGCTTAAAAGATGACAGCCAAGGACCATCAGCAGATATGCTGAAACTGAGTAAAGAAGAAGAAGACTTGCAAATTAACTTAAAAGCTGCATAGAAAGCTTCTTTACCTTTTTCAATTGCTTCAAGTTTTAAATGGAAAAAAATATAGGAGGACTTCAACTTATTTCTATTAATTCTAGAATAAAGACAATCAAAAGCATGTACTCCTGCTTACATTAAGTAAAGAACAAGAAGCCATTAGACTAAGAAGAACTGTGTTTAGAAGTTTGAGGCAGCCTTAGGTGTAGGAGTGGGGAGGGGTGGAAATCGGGCCTGTCAGCACCACTCAAGGAACATCCAGTCCACGAGCAGCCCCTCACTGCAGGTGTCCCAGTAGATGGAGTCAAAATGGAGCCACAGCTTGGCAGGGAAAGTGCCAGGGCTGTGAGTCACAGGAGCCCCTGCCCCTGTGCCCAACAGGGGCAGGTGGCTGACGGGCGTGACATGTTGTGTGAGTGTCCAACACGTGGCAGCAGCAGCCTGGCCCAGGCGTGGGAAGAGGCCATGGAGGCAGTAGAGCAGGAGTGGGCTCTGCAGGAGCTCTGCACACACCCGTGGGGGATGAGGCCAGCAATGAGGGTCCTTCAGGTGGGTCTGGGGTGAAAAGGGAGGAAATGAGGAGCAGGGAGGAAGGGCCAGATGTTACTAAAGGAATGCCATTACATCCCAAAGGTGACAGTGAGAAGAGGGCGGGAATGAACCAGTGATTCCTGCTGATCACCCTGACATTTTCAGGACAAGAGGTCCGGGAAGGACTGCACATCTGCCTCCTGGAGTTGTCCTGAATGTGAGCTCATTATCTAGTGCACATTACCCGGGAATCTCTCTCGAATGCTCATTGGCATTCCCCATTTCAGGTAAGCAAAGCTGCTCACCTCATTCTTTGGGCCTCTGACACTTCAGAAGGCACTGGCCAGATTAGCTACAGTGTGGCAAGAAAAGGATTTTTCAATGCTCTCGATATTTTAGAGTTTTATTGCCAATCCAGGTGAAAAAAGCATTGAAATGGAGGACTTTCTGACTACTTCTTCATCTTCATCATTCAGTCCTCCAGATGACCTGTTCAGGCTGACAGTGCGTAGCATGTGTCTGGTCCAGTTCTGCTGAGTCCCAGCTTTTTCTCTCGTAGCTTAAATATTATTATTCCATCCATTTCTAGTTTAAAGGATAATTCTGAGCTGGCCTACGTAAAAAATACTCTGCACATAGCTAAAAAATCTTTTATTAATGAAACAATCTGGGGACTATGGTCCTCAAAAGTTACTCCCTAATTTTCTTTACTTTTTAAAAATTTGGCCTCTTGAGACAAAATTATATACAGGTTTACACTAAAACAAGCTAAACTAAGAAAATCTGAAAAGCATAA
>WEIT01040264.1:23867-38570 GCA_013389985.1 Dryoscopus gambensis | reverse complement strand
TAAACCCAACTAACCAATCAAAAAAAAAAAATCCCAAACATCAAAACTCAAAACCTCTTCAGGACACAAAGGGGACTTTGACTTAAGAAGTGCGGGCACCTTTTCTTGGTTTTCTTGAGAAAGGTTTATACAAAGTTCAGGCCAAAAACCTCAAACTTGTCCATCTAGATTAACAGATATTAGGCACCTGATGAAATGAGTTTGAATCTAACACCAGAATTCTTGCTGTTCAGAGGTTATCAAGTATTTAACTGTAAAATTTCAGAGATCTCTTACCTTCTTGAAAAAGAAGTGATTAGCCAAGTGATTCA
The DNA here is from genome assembly GCA_013389985.1 of Dryoscopus gambensis. NCBI lineage: Eukaryota > Metazoa > Chordata > Aves > Passeriformes > Malaconotidae > Dryoscopus > Dryoscopus gambensis. The sequence continues at coordinate 38,259 of WEIT01040264.1, read as the reverse complement.
ATACCATTGGGTTACTGGGATCAATTGTGTAAGCCCTAGAGAGGAGTTGAACACCATTCTTGATGGAATCAGCCTAAACGAAACATTGACAGGTATCAGCAGCACTTCAATATCTGTATTTTATTAAATTCAAAACTATTCTTCAGTCTAGGCTCCTGCAGGATTTCTGACAACACCGCACTGAGCTCACAGAAAAAAGTAAATTCAGCTACAAGCTTTCTTCCTGCAGCATACAGGTGGAAAATGGGAAATGAAGCTATCACATGGGGATGGAAAAAAGCAGAGCAGGCCTTTCTAGGGAAAAAAAAGAAAAAAACCCAAAAGATTTAGTCTTGATGTCCTTTGACAAGTCACACTCACAGCCTGACAGCCTTCCTTCTGTTCCTTCTACTGTTCAGTGTCCCCAGCGCCTGTTTGGTTTAGCTTATGATGTTCTACCCAATTCATTCAGCAGTGGAAGGAAGATATTTTCATGTTCAAATTCTAAACAACAACTTCAGATCTCATTTTAAACAATGATAGACGTTTGCAGTATTTACATAAGAATATCATTGCATCAACTTACTATTTTTAAAAGAAACTTTACACTTTAAAGAAAGCTCCTCGTGGGTAAAAATGTGACTTACCTGCAAGTTCCAACCCACAAGTGATAAAATTATTGCTCTTTATTTAGAACACTCATGAGAGCTGTATCATAAGCATGTCAGTTTAATCTGTACTTATTTCTGAACAGAAACACCAAAAATGTATCTAGAAATCGTCTAACATCTGTGCTTTACTTTGTAATTATGATGAACAGAAAGCTGTCTTATTGAACAGATTAGGTTTCAAGAGGCTAAAACGTAACACGAAGGCAGCTAAAAAACCAACTTCAGCTTGAACAGGTACAATCTTTCCAGGCCTAGTATAATGATATATCTGGATTAAGAGCTATTGAATCATTCCTGCCTTAATTTTCAAAGGTAAATGTGTTTTAATAATCACACTATGCATTTGTCCAAGTTCTCCAATAATTTGAGTCTCATGTCTGACTTCAACCAAATCCAGCAGATGGGCAGAGGTCCCAAAGCTCCTAAGTACTTTCATAAAAGAAGACCGGAGATCACACAGACCTCTGTGAGTACAGTGTGATCTCAACCCTGATCTGACATCATAACATCTTCTAGGAGGAAGAAACATCAGAAATACCTAAGCACAGAAAAGATGCCAATTAGTTTAATACTCAGAGAGAATCTTTTCCCCAGAGTGTTCTCCCTTGCCTGTGTCAACTCTTCCGTGTTATCCTAACTTTGAAGTAAAAGTTGTGAAAACAGTTTAAAGTAAAGCACAGATGATGTATTTCTTAGAAAGAACACAAAACATCTTTGAGTGGCTCAGCTTTCAATCACAGCTTTTTGAAGCTTCAGGTGAGTGGGCTCATCCCTTGACTTCAGTCAAAAGATCTTCAGGAAACAAAAACCAAAGATAACAGATACCATCAATTTCTCATCTGTGGAATTTATTAAAATTTGACTTTAGAGTATTTTTGGTTCTCTCTGCAGCTTTACGAAAGAAACCTCTTGTGCCCACTTTTTCTGAATTCTTCATGGAAGTCTTAACAGTTAATTTTTTCCCCATGAAGAAGAAAACCAAGAAATTTTCAGACATTCTGTGCTAACAAAAGATCGTTCTGGGGAACTATAGATTGTAACACACTAAATTTTGGCCACATACAATTATGTAACAACTTAATTTTTAAACACTTAAAGGTCTCGTCCTCCACTGATAATACCCGAGATGGTTAATCCATGCTAAGGAAGTTACGATCCCAACTAAGCTATATTTTCATATGTATTTTTGTAGTGATACATCATCTAGAAAAGTGGATCACCGCTTAATTGTAGTTTTATCAGCCCAGTTAAAATTTCTTCTTGCCTACTCTTTGGTTTACCACGCTGCATGCATGCCTGAATATAACTTTGAAACTTGTTTGAAAACTTTTTCTTAACTCCTAAACTTCCAAAAAATTTGTTCTAACCTCCTGGGACTATGTCTTTTACCTTCACCTTCCTTCACATATCTGACCATGGATTTTTATTATTTTAAGTAAAACAGTTAACCTAGCACTGTTTTTCTGTACCTAACTCCTCTATAAATAACAGAATTGAATATTTTTAACAACAGAAGAAAGCTATTTGGAATGTCCTGCTCACATCACAAGCTCATATCTATAATATCATTCAATAGTAGCACAGACTTAAAATTATTCAACCACAAAAGTTATTAACCATTTTGAAACTGGATTATCTTTGAAAGGATAAAAGTTTAGTGTTTTTAGCTAGAAGAAAGTAAACTGAGCATGGACTCTTGCTAGGTCAGACCTACCTCCTTATTATTGAGTTCCAGAACAGCCAGTCCAACCAAGGCCCCGACGCATTTGGAATTCAGCTCCAGAGCCCTGCTGAAGGCCAAGCGAGCTTTTTCCAGCTTGTTCAGTTTCACGAAGCAGTGGCCCATTCCCAATCGAACCTCGGCTAGAGAACAACATGACACCATTCAGACTGCCAAAATTTCAACTTTATGCCTTTTTTTCACAACCTGGAGTGAAAGCAGAATGTTTAATAGTTCCTTAAAGCCCATAAAGCCATCTAATGATTTGCTGTTTTTCAAGGCAGCAGCCCACACTTGGCTGGCCACAAAATGAACGTGAATGTATTAGTAAGACTTTATTTCTTCCTAAACCCCAGAACATTGATCTATCTCCCACAGACTTCAATGCCAAACAAATAAAACAATTACTTTTATGGAAATGTATTAGAAAATAATAGAGAAAAGCATTAAAAAATTGCCAGATGGAAGGGCTGGAAATTTCTTAGGCAGGTTAACTTCACCCTAAACTAGCAGGCCTTCAGAAAACACAGATGAATAAACAAGTTAGCTGGCATTTCTCCTCAAATGATCAACTGATTCACATGCTGTTTATCAGCCTCCAACTTCCACGACCACGTACATATGGACTAATACAGAAAATTCAGCTCATATTTCCCTCTCAGAGTGCTTGTGATCTAAGAGCATAGAAAATTTATAAACAGCAGTTTAAAATCTGTGTCTGTAAAAAAAAAAAAAGGGGAGCAAAGGAAAGATGTTTGTTAAAAAGTAAGGCTTTTGTAGCAATCATTCTTATGGTAAAGCAGACCACAAAACAGACATCAACTTTGCAATAAACCTTTTTTCAGAAAGATTATGGCAAAGTGTATCACATCTCTCAAGAGACTTCCAAGTATTTATGATCCTAATGTAAATACCTTGAATTAATGTATCTAAATCTCATGTATCACTCTTATAGCCATTAGCAATTGCTTTCTCAGATTATTGCATAGAGAAAACAATACAACACCAGGAACACTCACATCGTGCGCTATAGGTAGAATTTCACTTTTTATGTCTTGTTTCATTATCGTTTTGTCATTTCTGAAGCCTTATTCCAAGAGCTCACAGAGAGAGAAATTCTGCAAGAGGCTTGAACAGTTCCCTCCCTCCCCCTACAACTTTAATTTCTCTTACACACAAATTCTCATTTCCCCATACCTCTTTAAAGGGTAATGCTTTGAGAAAAAGAACAGTATTTTCCTAAACACAACTTCCTTCTCTAACAATTAAGAAATATTTCAAGTCAATGAATGCTTAAATCCCTCTATAGTGAGGGTTAGGGTTCTTTTCATAGATATAGACCACAAAAATGCCCTTTGAATTAGGAAGACCTGAGTTAGTTTGCAAGCAGAGCAAATACTTTCAGTAGCAGATACTTTCTGTCTTACCTGGGCAGCCTGGATTGGTACGCAGTGCCTTCTTGTAGTAGGCAAGGGCTCCTCTATAATCCTTCTTGTTGAAAGAAATGCATGCCTTACCTGTTAGAACATACCAGGAATGAAACCAAAGAGTTATAAACCAGAAGCTCAAGTATTACCTGGTAAACTTGTGCTGTGCTCATTTTCAGAAGCTACAGTTAAAAACTTTCAGAAAATTCAATCAATGACAACTTTTATTACCTTTGACGATGTCAAATACATGAAAAAAGCAAACATGAAAATACATTAAATTTACATTTTCATGTTTTTCTGCAGAACCTTAATTCCTTATTGGTCCAGATGAAAGACACTTACTAAGACGAGTGAACAACTTAAATTTCAAGTGTTACAGTTTGTTAACCCCTCACTAGTGGTAACTTCAACCCTAAGAGAGTGTACAGCTTCATTGCCATCATCAGGGAAGCACAAATAACTGGGCTGCATGTATGCCCATGGGCCTCAGAAGATGCCAGTTAGCATTACACTTTTCCTAGCTCTTCCACCTGTGTGTACTTTCCAAATTTGAATTGGCCTGTCACGTGTGTCTTGATCACATTCTCTCTACACACACACTCTTAAGCATGTAATTCGTTCTACAACTCAACCACAGAGACCAGGTTTTTACAAATACCCATAAACTCATACCAAGAAGGGCAGGAATATTATTTGGAGACTGGTTGAGCACGAAGTGGAATTGTGCATCCGCTTGGTCCATCTTATCACCTTCAAGCAGACAAAAGCAGGCTCTTCCCAACAAGTGATTCTAGACAAGGAAAAGAATTTGCAATACATTTATCCTTGTAAAATAAGAAGTTTGGACTTCATGGAAGATTAACTGCCTTATAATGCTTTTTACAATTAAATTATTTCTCTTAGATTTATCAAGCAAGAGAATACTAATCCTTCCTTCCCAACCTCTAAAGTTGACTGAAGTAGTTGTATCAAGTGTGCCAAGCTAGAGATAATTAGCCTTGGTAGCACCCCACACATTTCAGATACGAGTTGCTTACCTGTGACTTTAAAGCCCGAGCAGTTGCTGTCTTCCCTTTAGTGAATCAATACTTGTTTTCTTTACAATAACTAACTTACAAGAATGGGTTTTTGACCAGCTATCGGTTTTACCTGATCGTACATGATGATTTTGTCAGCCATAGTGTACAGCAGGGTGGCCTGGGTGATGAGCTCCTTCTTGTTGTCTTTGTTCTTCTCCTTCCGGGCCTGCTGTACATAGTAGGCTGCCAGCGTGTCCAGACATGTCATCTGATCTTTCTCGTGGTCTCTGTAGTCCAGGTTGCCATCGATGCGGGCAGCTTCCAGCAGCTTCACAAAGTCTTCTGTCTTGCCTTGCTTGTAGTACTCCAGCTATAAAACACACAGTTTTAACAGACAACACCACCCCAGTGAGGAGTACAGAACGTATCACCTTGATGCTTTGGATATCACACAAACTCTTTTTCCAGGGTGTAGGGATAATCAGAGAAAGGTATTCTGATAATGCCAAATATTTTTCTGTCCTAGAATCACTGAATGGTCTAGGTTGGAAGGGACCTTGAAGATCATCCCATTCCAACCCCCCTGCCATGGGCAGGGACACCTTCCACCAGGCCAGGTTGCCCAAAGGCCCATCCAACCTGCCCCTGAACACTTCCAGGGATGGGGTATCCACAACTTCTAAGGGCAACCTGTGCCAGTGCCTCACCACCTTAAAACATAAGTTTTGGAGCTATTTATGAGTGAAGAATCCACTGGTCTTCCTCTGAACTTCTTTTGACTTTTTGAGATTTAACCATACTTTCCATAGTAGAGATACTGACACCCCCCCTCCTTTTTTATGAAGCACGTAATCAAAGGCACAAACCAGGAAAACTATGGACTGAGGGGAAAAAAACCTTAGAAAGCATGCCTCAAGAGGTATTCTTTCAGGAAAAAGAGATGAAATTAAAATCCTAGTATGCATATGTCAATCAGAAACATCAATGACTGAATGACCCCATGAGGTTCCTGTTCAGAAGTCAGCTATCACTGGTTATAAGAATAAGGAAGTGGAAATTATGATTTATGTGAATACAATATTTAAATACAGTGTTTGTATCTATACTGACCGCTAGGGCAATCCATATGTGCAGCTGGGTGTGCTCCTGTTTCAGTATACTGATAACTTCATCACCCTCGGGCAACTGATCGAAGTCAAGCTCGATAACCTAGGACCAAACAACACAGATAATCTTTTCACAAAGCATTAAAAACACTGCTTATCATTGAGCTCAAAGGAAGCTGGACATGTCAGAGCACAAAACCTAAATAATTATTTGTGTTTAAACAAGGTTATGGACAAAGGAAGAAACGATGTATGCCATTCCATACATCACAAAAGCGACAGTCTCCCTTTTGTGCAAAAGACAACTCAACATTTCGGATATCAGTCAGGGAGAATAAGCAGAGATCCTAATTCAACTTCTTTCACTGTAGACTTCATGCTCATCAGAATCAGCTAATAATCAACTTGACTGCACACTGCTGAATTTCTACAACTTTTCCTACAGCTAATACAGAGATTTAGCTCAGAGTCAAAATCTTCCAAGTCATCAGATGTCAGAAAATCAATACCTTAGACTTATCTCAAGAGACCTGAAATTTTGTAAAGTCATCTTTACGTCCTAGGAAATGAAGAGACTACTGAAGCAGCTGAATTTCTGAATATTCACAACTGTAGTCATGACCAGCAGATGACATCAGCAACTTTTCATCGTTCAAGCATTGTTTTGTGAGTACTATTCTTCCATGTTGATCTAATCTTCTGATATTATAAAATAAGTAAAAAGGAACAGGTACTCCCCAGATGGGATAATTGGGAACACAATTTAACTGCTTGTTAGTTCACCTTACTCAGTCATGCTGCCTTTAATAATTAGTCATCGGCGTGACAAGTTAATTTTACAGCAAGGAAGAGGCGGAGTTGTTGTACCCTGATTACCAATGCCGGGACTCTTCTATAGGCTGAGTTAGAGCAATCCAGCTCATAAAGGCTTAAAGGTTTGACTATGCAAGACTTCAGAGTACCAGCAAAAATATTTCTGCTTAACTATTGCTCATTTTAGTTTTGAGTTTCTCTTGCACAGTACCTCCTGTTTGACAGATAATGGCCCTCATCCACCAAATAAAATAGTTATTAACGAGAAATAGATATTATCAACACAGCAAATAAACATGGAAGCAAAAAAGGGCAGGGGGGAGAGGAGAGGTATTTTATAGCATTCTTTAGTGATTAATTCAAAACTTTGGGATCCAAGTAGTCCTAGCCTGAACAGCAGCACCAAGATCACTATTCATGCTGACACCTCGGACAGAAATTTGTCACAGAAGAAGAAGCCCTTGAACATGTAGACTCCATCGAATAAAGTAACTTTGTGAGACATAAAAACACAATGGCAGCCATATAGATATTTGTTTCCATATATATATTTGTGCATATATGAACGTCTGTGTGTACGTGTATATATGTACACATGAATGCATGTACGTATGATATGTGTGTGTATATATGAGTAGGGATACAGATGTTCACAGAGAATACTCTTCAATCTGTAAGCACTATATTTCAACACCTTACTTAGCTACGCTATTAATTTAGTATCTGCTATGAAATGATTTTCATAGCAGATACTAACTGTTATACGATGCAAACTTCCAGATACTTCTCCTGAATCTTTCTAACCTTGGCTTGTGACAGTGTACCTTAAATAAAGGAAAGTTAAGTAAGTTTCTAGAGCCACGGTGAAACAGCTTTGCACAGTGGGTCCGCTGCCCTGCCTGTGTCCATGCGCTGCTTGAGGAACACCAAAGACCCCTGACACACCAAAGTGCGGCCAGAGTGTGGCCGGACACACACCTGTGACCCCGGCACGGGGGCTGCGAGCGACACCCGCGCCGCGAGCCCNCTTCCCCTCACGGCAGCGCCCGACCCGGACGTGCTCGGGAACGGGGCGGGCCGGGCCCGCCCCCGGGGCGGTGTGAGGGCGGTGCTCGCTTGTTCCGACTCACATCACCCACCTACCCGTGGGAATACGTGCATGCACATCTATACAACACCAAAAGGCAGCGCCGAGTGTTTGTGTGTACCCGCACCCCCTGGTAAATCGAGTAGATTTAGCTGGGTGCTCCCTGGTCTTTGCAGCACGACTCCCTCAGGTGGCGCCTCTCCTCACGACATCTCAAAATCGTCCAAAGATTTCCAAATAAATGCGTTAAAACGTGCGGATTTTCCCCATATGTGTGGGATACCAATGTGTAAATCCAAAGTGATATTATCCGACTAGCTCAGCTGATGTAATGTTGTTCATGTGTATTTACAATTTTTCAGCCACAGCTGGGCCAGCTATTTTCCAGTTAGGTGAGTGTTTTTAATGGCAAATACTGAATCTGATAACATTGGAGTCTGGTCTGTGTTAGAGATTCAGCCACACGGAGGTGCAAAGTATAGAAGGAATTACCCAACTGGGCTCCTAAATTGTGTTTTTCCGATTATGATGGCAGACACGTTGCATATTTGAATCAAACACACCAAACACAGTAACCTATGACCCATCTTGGTCATTTTTGCAGCTGTACCCAGGGATAAAAAGAGTAGTAAGACTAAAAGATCCTCAGCCACATTTCTACTGAAACGATTAAAAAAAACCACAAAACTATGACGTTATTTACACACGGGTTTATAAACCCTAAAGCAAGCTTGATTTTGTCCTATAGCTCATCATCCACAGACTCAAAACGTTGAATGAGTTGATAGTCACAACTATGAGGCGTTAAATTAGTTAATTTTATTTTTAAAGTAAGTATGAATTACTATAACACTGTATATTATAGTGGTAATGACTAGAGGACTTGGAGCGTTGCCTCTTTTGTGAAGCCAAAGTAAGTAGCATTTTTAATTATTTAATTTAATTATTATTTTGAATGTGAACTTCAGATTTTTATTTATGCACTAGTTATTCTGAACTGAGTTACTTGCTCCAATGCATTGTAACAAATATTTCTCCTACTCTTTGAGTAGATGTCTTCCATAAATACCTATTTTAGAGAAATGTGGCAGGAAAGGAGAGTGATGTTGACATTTACAGGAGTAAGTGTGCATTGTTTGCACTAAAAATGTGCCAAAAACAACATTTTGCAGATCCAGATGCTAGTTAATAGTGTTCCTAAGCCTACTTTTCTGATTTATAGACTGATTTTTCAGAAATAAACTACTTTTTTGATATTTTAGTTAATGCTAAAGCTATTTGGACTGAAAAGGAAGCCTGTTCCTGAGGTATTTGTTCACCAGTGTCTGTAGAAAACTAGATTTCCTCATGGACAGAAAACTAGTTTTAATGAAAGTTTTCATAGGGTCAGACCTTAAGAATATTAAGCCAAAGTTAAAGAGGGAAAACAATTCTTACTTCCTGGTACAAGCCTACTACACACATTTTAAATAGTTTAAAATCTTATTCTTATACTATTGACTTTTATATTGTTTAAAGCAGGAAGACTCTTTTTTCTCCCATGTACACTCGTAACAATAAGTCACTATTGGCTATGTAGAATCTCTTTAGTGTGTAAATTATTGTTCTAGTGAAAAGAGCTGGTTTTTTTCACTTTATGAGTGCTTATGGATATTTCAAGAAAAGAGGCTTGTTTTATCCTGCTGTCTTTTGTTTTTATTTCTTTGGATTTTATTACTGTGGAAATTTAAATTACAACTTCTAAACTTGGACTGCTAAGAAGATCTTGTTAAACAAGAAATGCTTATATAAATAAAGTAAAATACAGCAAACTGATCTTTCACTTTTAATGTATGTTATATACAGTAGAAAACAATCTCTGAAAACTTCCTTACCACATGGCATAATAAGCCTTTTTCAGGAATGAAAATTGAGCTTAACAAAGTTACTTTAAAAAAACAATGAAAAACCCCCTCTACCTACCTGACCACTACTCTTTGCAAGCAAACTACCATTTATGCTTCAGGTGCATGTCCTTAAATAAAGAAGCCCCGATTGGAAACAGCTGGGTGGTCAGAGCAGGATATTTTAGTAGCAAAATGGCTTTGCAGTTGATTTTTTAGGAGAAAAATTTTGGCTGTGGGCAGGGCAGTGGTAGAAGGCACCTGGAGGGGCTGGCCAGGGACATCAGAGCATGTTAATGTACTCTAGGCCCTGACACAACATGTGCATATTGAAAAGGTAGTCAGCAGGTTTAGCAAAGTGCTGGGCTGATTAGTTGAAAAAGTGCTAAAAATGGTTTTAATGGGCATAAAATTTTTTATTCGGTAGCTTAATATTGTCCTAGCTCCAGAGGCTACTGCATTCAGCTGTGTATCTCAAACTTGTTACTTTAAGGAGTTAGGATTTTCTGTCCTGCTGGTAAGGAATGCTGAAATAGGCCATATTAAATGGGTTTTGAGCAATGTTATGGGTACTCTTTTCCTACGAAACGATATGAAGTGTAACAAACCAGAGCTGTAAGAATGGATGGTCCATATAGCTTTATGTCAATGTTTCAGTGCTGGATGTAGTGTTTTTGCAGGCCAAGAAACATTTTTGCAGACCAAGTAACATAGTTACTAAAAGCTGCAGTATTTTATGCTGGCTAAAAGGATTAGTAACTTTTTGTTCCTACTTCTTGTTCATGCTTCTTCGAATGATTGCGTTTCCGTTATTTATCCATAATTATGTTCTCCTGATTTATCTGATAAACATAATTATGTTCTCCTGAGTTATACGGTCACCTAAACCTACAGAATTGTTTGTTTGGTTTTTGTTGGGCTTTGCACAGATAGCCACCTACCACCTCTGTAGTGCATTTAGGAGGTATGAAAGTGTGGCTTAAAAAAATTAATCAGAGAAACAGTCCAGCCTTGGGTTTGCTTTGCTTCAGAGCTCCTCTTAGAAAACCCTAGAGAGGCAGCTGTAAGATTCAGGAGACTTGTGTTCTGTTCCCTGTGGGGCTAGTGGGAAATGGGTAGTGCCATAAAAAGTTAGCAGTACAAGTGCAATTCTATGAAGTTAATTTTTTTAATGCCTAAATCCTCCCTGACTTTCTAAATGTAGAGATGCCAATGTAAGTACAGTATCATTATTGCCACCTTCTGGCAAGCACGAGGATGATTCCTATTCACGCTCACCATCCAGCCTTCTGTCTGCAGAGGATTTGGACTCACACTCTGGAGTTCAGTATTTTCTCTGGTTACAGCCTTGCATTTTCATGTTGAAGTCAGCTTTTTGTCTTTGGCCTAGTGTTTTCCAGCATGTCAAACATGTTACTTGGCCCAGGAAGATGTGATTGGTAAACACCGAATTGTTCAGTGATAAATATTATTTCAATGACAAACATCTCATATACAAAGAGTTACTGGGCAAAGGCCAATCATTTCCCCCTGCCCTTTCTTTTTCTGTGGAAGGCTGTTTTTAGGGATTATGCAACAGCATTACAGGTTTAAAATGCATGTCAGCAATTAATAGGACAAGTGAGGATTACACAAAAGGCTGTAGAGGTATCAGATGACATTGCAGTGCTGCAATGTAGAGAATGAAAGTATCACTGCTTTCTAGCATAGAACATTTGCTAGGAAAAAATAGTGTCTTTAAGGCTTTTAACAGAGTTAAACCTAGAGAGAGATATTAATTTTTTATGAATTTTCTTATGATGAACGTCAGGAATTTTACCATTCTGTATCCTCTCTCTTTTAGAATACTTAGTTTACAAAGGCTTGCGCTTGATCAGAGGAAAACTGAAAAGAACAAAAGTTTGAGGTGGAGACTACACTGATTATTCCTTGCCAAAGCTTTCTGCTAAGAGGGCTTCTGAGTTCTGATACCACATTCTTTGAAATGAACAGTACATTTCTAGCACATTAAATCATAATAACACTTCAATGGAAATACTAGTAGCTAGCCCAAGAACACTTGAGATCTAACATCTCCATCATCCGCTAGTCTTTTTGGTAAAATTAGTGTACAGGAAATGTTTGGAGGTTTTTTGACAGGTACTTGGCCATAAAATGTTGGCATTTGATAATGAGAGTTGTTAGAATAAAATACTTAGAATAAAATACTTTCCCTATTCCATAGAATGTTACTCGTGTACTGAAAATGGAAAGAAAAGACTACAGAATAAAGATAGAAATCAATGACTTCTGGTAGTATAATGGTACTTTTGAAAATGTTAGAAAGTAGTGGAGGAACTTGATCTTATTTAAAATATATCCTCTTTGTATTATATCCCTATTAAAACAATTCTTTGCATTCTGAAATCTGTGCAGGCTCTCTAAAACCCAAGTTTTTGACAGAAACCTTAAGGAAGGGAAAACACGTTATAGAAGCAAGGACTTGAGTGCAGAAGTCAGTTCCAAAAATAACAGTGAACACTTGGGCTGAAATTCTCAGGAAGGATGAAGCCTGAGAATCAGCCTGAAGATGAAGAAAGCTTTTGGGAATACGTCAACAAATCTTTCTCTGTTTCCTGGAGGTGACTGGTTGTTCTAACATCCTTTTCATTAACGTGATTTATAATATAAACTATATACTGACTTCCATACATAGGAATTAAATAGAAAAAAACAATTGATTTTTATGTATCTAACATCCAAAACGTTTTCTCTGATAATTTACTTTTTTTCTACATCTCATTATTTTTTTTTTTCTCTTACAGAACCTTTTCTACATTCATTTAAGAGCTAAAAGTGACAATGTTTAAACAGATCAACATCCTTGCTTTTTGTGGGCAGAGTCCTATCCTGCTAAGTGACATCTGAATGATCTGTTCAGCTTGTGAGTGCAAAAAACCACTGATCTAGTTTAAAAAAAATAAAGTTGGTATGAATCAGTTTTGCATCAATCAAAAATCTGCTGGAAATATAAAGCCTATTTCTAATGTGCCTGAAAACATGGAGAGCAAAATCCCAAGTCTGCATGAGCACAAGGATGAATGTTCTGGATGTTGCAGAACCTGGGTATGATTTATATTTTAATTCATTAATGCTTTGGATTTCCTGCCTCTGTAGATGTTCTGAATAGGTAAAGTTTAAGGTGTAAACAGGAGACCCAACCTGTCTTTTTAATGGCTTTTTGAGTAAACCCTTAAAATTATTAAAAAGTTACTCCCCAACATTTCAAGATTCTTTTTTTAATTTACCAGTATATTTTGTATGCATTTAAAATAATAAACTGTAAGTAACCTAACTCTTCTATTTCCCTACTCATGAACTGAGATTTTGTGGATGTTTTCCTTTGACCTTATTAGAAGCACTGCTAGAATACATAGTTATAGACTGACTAATATTTACTCATAATCACAGCATTAATTATGAGAGATGCAGGGACTTTATTAAGGTTTACTTTATATTCTCATCAGTGTATTTACTAATAATCTTGCTCCTCCCCAATGCTTCATTAACATCTCTTACTTTTCAGATAGAAATAAGTAATTTTTCTTGGGCACACTAATAACTTCTGGTCCAGGTGACCAAAATAAATCTTTTTATGAGAGAGAAAAATAATAATTTTAATTTCCTTCCCACTCAAGTTGGCAACTAATATTCTACTGGATCTAATTACTAGTTGTAAAGTGGGAATATTATCTGTAAAAATTTCACCCCAGGAAGAAAATGTGCACTTTTAAAACTTGGCCTTTATGCCAATGATTCTATGTCATGTCTTAACATGCATCTTGCTAATAATGCAAAACTGTTTTTTATCATCTTATATTGAGGATAAAAAACATTAATCAGATTACTTTAAAACTCCAGTGTAATAGCACTATGTGTATCTAGCTATTAATTTATTCAAGAAATGTCTGTTCTGTGTTTCTGCCTAGCACTTCATGTGTTTATATCCACATTCTTCTTGGAAGGCCCGGGACATTTTGTTCAGTGATTTGAGAAGTGATGTGGATGGATGCCATTCTTGAAGCCTGTTTTCATATCTCCCATCAACACGTAAGTTTACAGTTAACTTGATCCATGTGAGTAGAGCCATTGATTCTGGACTAAGCAGAAGCCTGGCTGTCTTCTTGAATTAAGGCCTCAGATTGGAAGAGAACCAGTAAATGTTATCAGCCAGAAGCAAAAGTTATTTTAAGATGCAAGGAGGTATTCCACGGAATGGTTCACTAGATCATTTGGAGCCTATTTCCAGGTATTGCTCTGAGTAGGTGTTCTCGCTCAACTTCTAAAGCCATGTGGCCAGAGGATAATGGTGGTGTGTGAGCAGCAAGTATTCATTCAAAAGGAAGTTAACTGAGTACCTGTTAAATGCAACTTCCCAGAAGTGAGTAACCACACTTAGGGAAAAAAAAAAAAGTACCACTGTAGGTTTTCAGGGATTCCTTCCCTGTTCTTACAGCATCTTCTAAGATTGGTATTCCCTGATAAGTCAGGGTGGTTATACTGGGAGATGTTGGATTTAGTATTCTCAATCCGTGTTGTTAATGGAATCTAGGCACAGCAGTAGCAAACTACTACACTAGAAATGCAGTATTGTGAACTGCCTGGAAATTCCAGGGTTTGCACTTAATAGCACAATATCTACCAT
>WEIT01040264.1:1397-23789 GCA_013389985.1 Dryoscopus gambensis | reverse complement strand
AGTGCCTGGAGTTCTGAGCTGATTTCATTTGCCAAAGCAGTCAGGTACTGTTAGTGCCTTGTGGTCCTTGCAGCTGGAATTGCCATCCATGCTGCAGTATGTTTATAAATAAAACCATTTCTAGCTGCAAGCTCAGCCTGCCATGTAAAGTCAAAGTCATGTTTTTTCCGGCTTGCACATTACCACTAAGAGAGCAACTGCTGGAACTCAGTCAAGAATTCTGCTGGTTCAGAAGCCAGTAAAGAAACTCTCAGGACTATTTGCCTCTGCAAGTATGAGTAAAAGNAAGTATGAGTAAAAGTTTATTTATACCAGTCAAGTGACTGTACATGCATACACATCATTCAAATGAAGGGAGGTGCAGCTTTCACAAGTAATTCCTCCTTGTTATCTCACTGGGCTCTCATTTGCACCTTAGCAGATAATTTTGGAATTTCAGGGTGCATGTATGGCAATGCATAATGTGCTGGAAACACAAACTTCTAAGAGAAACATCTTTAACGAGTTAACAACTAATTAATGTTTAGGCATAATTCCTTTGTGTTAATCAAATATAACACAATTCAAGCAACAAACCGGATTAATCCATTTTTAGTCAGATGTACTTCTAATATTGAGTCATTTTTTAACAGTGCCGAGGGTAATTGTGTTTGCTAATATAATCTTAAAAAAAGAGGTTTCTTTCCTAATTTAACTGTGCCATTTTGTGCAGCAGCTGTACATAAGGAATGTAATACTGATAATCATCTGTCTGAAACTGTAGTGATGGAAACCTTTCAACCCTTGTGGTGGTCAGTTTCATTGTTTAACTTTGCTGTTGGATTTTTTTCAGAAGGTTTAGCCTGAATTTCCCTTGCTGTTCTGTCCCGTTCAGCAGTACACAGAAAAAGATGGGGGTTTACCTTTCTTTAGTGTAATTTTTATTTTCCATGGGCATGTAAGCAGAGCATTTCTTTGCAAACAGATTTTTGAAAGATATTTAAATGCTATGAAGGATATCTGAAATCCTTGAATTCATGTACGTGTCAATGGCAGTGTCACTTCTGCAAATATTTTTCCTAATGTCTTACCTCTATTATGAAAATACTTGTATAACTTGCCCTCAGAATAGTTCAATCAGGTGTTTGCTAATAGGTTGTTATTCCTGATTAACTAGGGAATTAACCAGTCAGTTTAGTAGGAACTTTTATTGGCCATTGAGACTGTAGGAATACAAAAGCAAAAACCCCAGATTTAGCAGTGACACGTCTAAAATAAAAGAAAACACTTCTGCAAAGCATTTCAAAGCTTGGACATAAGTGTAAGAATTGGAAAAAAGAACAATTTTGCCTAGAAATTAAATTTAAGTAGACTGAAAATTTTGAAGGGAGAACTTTGACTCTCTTTTGCAAACCTTTATAGCAGTTTTAACAAAATTTAATTCTCACACAACTGAGAAGCTTCTAAAATAGCCAGTCATAATCCTGACAATTGATTGGAAAAGCTGCATTTCTGTTTTGTGTTGTAATGTCTGTTTTGTACACACAATCCTTTTAACTGTGTCTTAAAAACAGTTTTGATGTTGCCCTCCTAAGTAGACTCTGCCAAGGGTAATGACAATAAATTACACCAAAATCCTCTCTTTACTAGAAATTATAATAAGTTTTTTTTCTCTATCACTTGCACAGTTTTGTATTTGTAAAACTACAGCTCAGGCAGCTGAAGATTAATGTTTGCTAATTCTGATGTTCCAGGTTTGAAAGGTTTGTCTATCATATCCCTTTTAATCTCCTCCTTCAAGTTACCTGCATGTACCTGCTATTTTTGTAGCAGGGAAGGCTGACAGTTCTTTTTGGAGGTTTTTATGTGTTCTAGGTAGGAGTGTTCTGTGTCTCTGAAGGCTGCTATGAAGTATCTTAAATTTTAATGGTAGAGGGAGAAGAGACCTGCTTTGAGCTTAAATATCCAAGCAGTTGACCTGGTGAAAGTGTTGATCACTTACATTCTCTGCCCTGTGCTGACTGAACATGAAACAAGAACATTCTGCAATTTTCCTTCCTTCATTTGCAGAAAAAGTGTTATCGCATTCCCATAACATACCCTCACAATTTTTCCATGCAAATAACCAAGCAGGAAAATATCAGCAGAGGGCACTATTGAGTTATAAATAGAGTAAGAATACCTTGACTTTTAAAATAAAAAGGTGTTGCCGTGTGTTTTCAGTTTCCATTCATAGAATCACAGCGTAGTTTACAATGAAAGGGGCTCTGGGGGTCACTGGGCCAATCCCTGCCTCAGAGAGCCAAATTCAAAGTTAGATACAATCAATATGGCCATGGTAATTTGTCTATGTTGTTGGATCATCTGTAACAAACTGCAATCAGATTCAGTATTTCTCCAAACCACTTTTATAGCCATTTGTGAGGCTGGATGCAGAGCATGCCCAGAGCTGAAGCATAGTTATTTTGTATGAATAAGACTAGAAAAAATTGCTTAACCAATTCTGTTTCCAAAGTCAATAAATAGATTTTTAAAACAATTGCTCCTCAGCTTTAATAATAATAGGCAAGCATAACAAAATACCTTAGTTCTGTGAGTATCTTGTTACTTTTGTAAGGCAAGATTGACCAGCATGGCAGTATCAATGTAGGTGCTGTTGAAGCAGAGTATTGTTGGTTTATGGGGGGGGGGGGGGCTTAAGTATAGTTTCTCTAGTATTTCTTACTCAATAGTATGATTTTATTTCTTTCCAACCACTTTACTGGAGAGCTGAGGTAGATAGCAACAGGAAGAATTTACAAAAGTGAATACTGCTCTCATGTTTTAAACCTTTTTTTCCAAAGGTGCTGTGTTGAATGTGTGGACAGATTTATAGAAAGCAGAGGCTTCTCCAAATCAGTGAGTTTTATTAAGGAAATTTTTTCTTGTTTTAATATAAACACAGTCCTGTCATCATTACTTGAATTAATTTCAGTTCCTTTTTACAATCTAGTTGCTTATATTAGCTAAAATTTTATTGGCTAAAATGGTAAACTGTTGAATTTTGTAGGATACAGCATTTTCCTTTAGCTTATCCAATTCTGCAGTGCTTTTTAAGAGCAGATTTGTGACAAAATTGCAGACTTCCAAGCTGAGGAACAAATGTCTGTTATAAAATACCAAACACAGTGCTGCTTTAGGGAGTTTACTGACACTCATGTCACATTAAAGAACTTCTGTTATTTGTTGAAACCACTGGGATGCACTAATAATTTGTATAATTGCCTTAAAGCAAATGTTTCACTACTGTCTTCAGTCTGAGAAGTAATGCTGTTACATCCCTGTCTAGTTTTCACCCTTCTTTTTTTGACAAACTGTTAGTTTCAATATTTATTCAGACAAAATATTTGTGATTTTATGTATTAAACAGGGCTGTTGAAACGAGTAACCTCCGGGTTTTTAAATTCGCTTTTCACTCCTACAAAAGTGAAGTTTTAGGTATTGTTAGAGTAACACAAATGTTTACTTACCCCTATGGATTTCAACCCATAACAGCTCCTAAAGAGATTGTTGGCCTCCTAAAAGCAGTTTCCCCTCTCAATTAAATCAATATTTGAATGCTGGTTAGCTAAAATTTTAGCTCCTCTCAGATGCTGAGCTACCCCTATTACACAAGCAGTGGGGTTAGTGAAATGTCAGTTTAGATTCCTGGCAGCTCTCCAAACCAATTAGTTTTAAGAGGCAAACGGCTTCATGAGCCACATGCAGTTGGGAGTGTTGCTGTGTGCGTGTCCTTGCAGGATTCAATACCAGCTGGTGTGGAATTCCGTGGAGGTTAGAGAGGGCTGCAGGGAGCTGAGGTGGAGCTGCTCTGTTATCAGCACCCGGCAGAGCCAGGGTATGGTGAGTGTTTCGATTGTGGTCAGAACTTGGGCAGGAATTACGTGCTCCCCAGGGCCTCTGGTTCCTGGAGCAGCACGAGCCGGATCTTTCTGCCGCTGTTGAAGTGTCTCCTTGGTGTAACACTTGGAGGCAGGTCCAAATGAGCAGGCAGGATATGTTGATCACTGATAAGTAGTTTTTGTCTTTGATGAATGGGAATGTTTGCCATGTGGGAAGAATATAAATTCAGAAAATGTACTCCCAACTAGAATGGTATTTAAAAAACCCCAACAAAGCATTTCTAAAAATTCTGCAATATTCCTAGTTTCAAGATGCTGAAGATCTCTTTGTTTTTCATTTAGGTGACATCAGCAAAGCCTTTATTTTTTCCTATTTTATTTCAAGAATAAAGATTGCTATTAAACACAGCTGAGTAATACACGCTGTCAAACAGAGGTAGGCATGACCATCTGTGAAGGTAATGTGATAGCTGAGTGTGTTGGAAGATGGTGGCATGGAAGTGAGAAGGTGCTTGTGTAGTGAGTTTTGAATGGTGTGGAAGACTTGGGGCACTGTTAAAAATCAGTTTAGAACAACTGCTAATGACAACACTGTCTTTTCTGAATGCTGACCTAGACTGTAGAATGGACTTTAAACAACAAAAAATTCACAGCTGGGCAGTCCCAGCAGTGCAAATGTGGGAAGGGTCCCTACTGTAGACCTGTGTGTCTCGTGCAGAAAATGTAGCTCAAAAGGAATGTTGGGGAGAATGATGAACTGACCAGACCTTAACAACATGGAAGTTTTGAATGGCCTTTGTTTGAAGGATTGCTCTTGCCTCCCAGGGTACAGTGGTAACCACCACTGTAAACAGCAGCACATTTAACACTCCTGCTGGCAGTGCTGCTTGCAGAGAGTGTTCGGAGTGTTCTTGGTGAAAAGGAATTCAAAGTCATGCACTGGGTCATCCAGTTACTGAAAGGAGTTGAGGTACATGAAATTATGTGGGAATAAGCTGAGTTACACCTGGCAGACTGCAAAAGGCACAGATTCCTAGTGCTTTCAGAGATAGGTACTCCATCTACAAAGCAATAAGTAATGATTTTAGCCATGGCCTTGTGACAACAATGTTACCCTGACTGATTAAAATCAAGCACATAGCACTACAGATCCTTCATGTAACATCCTGTGTTTTAGTGTTCCTCTTCCTCCCCCCCACCATAAACCCTAGCACATTGCCCTCAAATGGCTGCCAAGCAGTTTTGGACTTGCATAATAAGATTCTATTGTGTATACTCTTTAAAAAAAGGTAGAAATTGCACATCATTGTCTAGTTTTACATGACTTGTTTTACTTTACCTTTGTAGCAAATTAGGGTGAGAGTTTCGTATTTTATTTTGTTATCTTAATATTGTAAAGTTGCAATTCTTTGCTGACTTTTACCATCAGGATGACCAATTACTCTCTTGCTTAGTTTATATTCTGTTGTTATTCTAATGGGATGAGTGAAGAGAAGAGCATATTGTTTATTTTTACTTTCCTCTGCAGGGCTTTGGTTTGTGACACTTCTCTGTGAAATTATCCGTATGTTTCTTTAGGAGTTTTCAAGGAAGACTTAAGTTCAGCATTACACAAAAAAGGATGACATCCAAGGTGCTGCTCTTGTTTTGGCAACCTGAATTTAGTTCCAAAAATTCTGTTTAAAATAAAACCAGTGGGATTTATGTCAAGGTTGTTTAAATGCGTCGTACATTGTGGAACAAGTTAGAATGAATTTAAAATCTTTCATTTCCCCAAATTTATTCTGAACCTCTAAAGAAAAAAGAAAGAGTGATGGAAGGGAATTTCTTATACGCACTTGTAGAGGCACTTATAAGCAGAATTTCTTGAATTCCTGGAATTGAAAGCAATTGTGTGTAGTGCATCTTCCCAAATCCATGCAGCTAATCATCTACAATAAACTTCCTAAAAGCAAACAGATAAGAGCAGTATCATAAGAGGAGCTTTACAAGGATGCTCTACCTCTGATCTGGAAACAAAATTCGTGGGAACTTCGCATTTCTTTTGAAAGGACTGGCAATGGTTATAATGGATTATCTGTGGGTTCTCTTACTAGGGATATGCGGACAGAGCAACAGTATAAAGGAAGGAGACAAACCTTTTGCCTTTCATTCATTCATTCATTTATTCATTCATTCATTCAACTATTTTAAAGAAACAATAAATTACTTTCATGGCTTTCAAAAGGAAGGCGAATGGCATCTTGGCCTGGATCAGTGATAGGGTGGCCAGCAGGACCATGGCAGTGATCGTCCCCCCGTACTTGGCACTGGTGAGGCCACACCTCAAGTGCTGTCTTTGGTTCTGGGCCCCTCACTGTAAGAAAGACATTAAGGGGCTGGAGCGAGTCCAGAGAAGGGAAATGGAGCTGGGAAAGGGTTTGGAGAGTCCCATGAGGAAAGGCTAGGGGTGTTTAGCCTGGAGAAAAGACAGCTCAGAGAGACCTTATCACTCTGTACAATGACCCAAAAGGCCAGGTGAGGGTCAGTCTCTTCTCCCAGGCAACCAGTGACAGGACAAGAGGAAATGGCCTCAAACTGCACCAGACAAGGTTCAGGCTGGACATCAGGAGGAATTTGTTCACAGAAGGGGGTTGTTAAACATGGGAATGGGCTTCTCAGAGAGCTGGTGGAGTCACCATCCCTGGAGGTGTTCAGTAGAAGACTGGATGTGGCACTTAGTGCTCTGGTCTAGTTGACACAGTGGTGATCAGTAAACGGTTGGACCTGATAATCTTGGGGATCTTTTCTGGCCTTAATGGTTCTATGAGTCTGTGCCCCATACAGTGTGTATGCAAAATATTTATGTAATGGAAAGGGTCAATATTTTGGAGGCAAGATTAGGAATACAAGATGCTTTACAGTCTGAGTGAGAAAAGGGCTTACATGGGATTTAAATGCAGTGGACTGTATGGCAACTTACTGCAGCCCCTAAAATTTAAATGCAGACATGAACTAAGCTGGATGCTCAATAAGCAGCAGTGTCAGTGTTGTCTTGCTATGACTGCAAAAATAGCAAGATTTTTATTACCATATATCACAAGCTCTTGTCAACTTTGTAGAATTCTTGCATACAATGTTATATGCAGTGCTGCAAGAAAACCGTGTATTCATTTGAAAAAGGCAAACCTACTACTGAGCCGATGAGGGAGGAAGAAACCACCTCAACACGGTTGAAATTCTATGCTGATTGTTTACATGTTCCACCTTCTTGTTATGCTTATGAACTGCTAAGCAGTTTGTTAAATCTGTTTCCAAATGCAAGACTTTTTACATGAGAGTGGCTTTGAGCCAAGGCCTGTGCTGGAGGGTAGGAAGGGACAGGCGGCTGCTTCTGCTGGCGAGAAGCTGGAGCCAGCAGCGCGGAATGGAGAGTGTGGCGGCATCTCTTGGAGTGTGTGTCTGGACCATGTTTATCCCCTCACTGGGTCAGGTCTGGGGAATGAGGCTGACTGTGGTTAAAGAAATGCAGCTTCTTAAAATGAGTTTGTGTCCCAGATGCAGAAGGGTTGGAAGAAAGGGACAACAAATCAGTAACAGGGTGGGAGGGGGAGTCTGGTTTGCTGTGGGCAGGCAAAGCACAGGAAATCCTACCTCATATATGTGAGTGATGGAGGTGGTGAGGAAAACCTCCCAAAGAATGAAAGCTCCAGGGAGGTGGTGGAGCCAGTTTTGTTGTTGATCCGAAATTGGCTCCCCTTAACGTTGTTTTATGTTGAGGGGTCTTCCCCCTTCCATTCCCCTGGGGGGAGGGCGCCCTCGGGTAGATGCGTGATCTGGGCAGGGACTCTCCCTGCCCCTGTATCTGCCCCTGGTCACATGTACCCCAGAACTCTGTTCTGACTGGTGATTTTGTATTCCCCGGCCTGGGAACTCTGGGTCGTGATTGCTCTGTCTGTGTGCTGGCTTCAGCGATGTAGGTGGAAAATAAAGATCTGCTGAAATATCCACAAGATGAGCCTTTCCTGATTCTTTCCACAGACCAAGCTGTCCCCAGGAAGGCTGCAGAACCCCACTGCAACAGTTTTATAGTGGTCAGATGTTTGGGAAGCTGAAGGCTTGAGTTTTAGAATCTTAGGCCTAGAAATTGAGCTCTGTTCTGTTATGGGATCTGCCATACTTGTTTTGTTCTTGAAAACTTCATGTTTGCATGAAAATAATTGAAAGCAAATGTTGTATATATATATGCTTGTCTCAGACTGTCTTGCCCCTTGTTACATCTTAAAAATCAATGGAAATATGTTTGGGAGCTGTCTGGCTTTGATTTTTGGGTTTTGCAGGGTTTTATTTTCCTTGGCTTTTTATTGAATGTGCAGAAAGAGCTGGTAGGTTTGCTTTTGAACTGTTATGGTCCAGGGAATTATGTACTGTTGTAGATCACAGTGCAAAGCATTTTCAAGGTATTTACACATAAATGAAATTGTTTTCAAACATACTGAGGTGCGACTTGCAAGATCAAAAGGTTCTGAGAACACACAATGAAAAATGGTAATTCTTCCATGAAAGCTTAAGGCCACACCAACTTTTTCAAACTTTACGAAAAGAAGCTTACAGCAATTATGTCTTAGTAGACTGAAATGTATGAAAAAAGAAGGCATTCGGAGAGCAAGAGAAGTGCTACCCTGCCCGAGGGCTCATCTGTGTCCCTCTAACTTACCATTTAATGTAATAAAATATCTCCTGTGTAGGAAATTGAGTACAAGTCCAAAATACCAGCAGGACTAGTAAAGCTGACTGTGTTCTCTGTAGGGAAAAACATCTAGAATTCTCATTAATCATAGAATGGTTTGAGTTGAAAGGGACCTTAAAGATCATGTAGTTCCAATCCTCAAGGATGGTATTTGTCAGACAAGGATTTTAAGATAATGAGAACACTCAAATACCTGGCAGCACAGATAGAACAATGTGTGCAGGCAGTTGCTGTGGGTGAAGCAACAGATGCTCAGAGAAGAAGCTATTTATGACAATAGCAACTTACAATATAATTGAGACATGCAGAGAAATAAAAGTACAGCTGAGAACTTCTGAACATTGTTGCTTTCCAAGTACCACAAGGCACATGAAAGATATCAGTTTATCCATTTAGAAGCTTCTGTGACCTTCTGTGTGCATTGTATGACTTGGCCACTGGAACACTCAAATAAAAAGGAGTAACTTTTAAAATCATAATTGACAAGCAAGCCTGGTCCTCTGGTACTCTGGCTGTTGTTGATTCTCCTTTTCCTTTTGCTGGGTATTCAGCAGTTGTTTAATTCTCACAATTCAACAAACAAACAAAACCAAAAGCAAAACAAACAAACCCCACCAACACACACAGAGAAATGACAAAATTTTGAAGAATTGCAATAAAATTAAATTCCAGTTTTTTGCCTTTTTTTTTTTTATAAAGACAGTTTTTAAAGCTTCCATGTGGAATTCACTGGTTTAGAGTTAAAACAAAGTTTTAGTGAACTAAGCATTTGTAAATGGAGCCTATCATAATGGGATAAGTAAACACATCTTAATAATTTCATGCTTAGCTCTTTCCCTGCCACTGCTGCCTCCTGTCTTCCTACCCCATGCAGGCTTCCTGACACTGCCACTTAGCAGGGTACTAATGAATGAGCCAAAAGAGCTTTGCCTTGGCACACTTCCGTTGGCTGCATTTGGGTTTCAGTGATGAAACCCAGAGAGGAAACAGAACCCAAGAGCTCAACAGTCTGGCAAGAGTGCTGCAAAGCATCAGATGTGTAAGGAATCCTACTACGCTCAAGTTTTCCTGAGACAGTTCTTTCCAGACAAGTTGGGAGGGGTGGAGTGGAGCATGTTGTGTGGTTGGATTTCTTGGCTTGATTTTTTTTTTGTTGTTTTTAAATCTGAGTTTGAACTGAAAAATCTGTAGCATGTTTGAACTTGAGCTCTTGTAACTCAAAGTAAAACAGCAGTGTAAGGATTTGTCCATGTATCAAACCAGTAGAGAAAGACAGCAATTAGAATTAAATAGGATTTTAGAAATCAGGTGCTGTTAGTTTATAACAAAGAAGGTTGGTTGCTTTGTTTTTTCCCGTTTGGTTTGGTTTTTTTGTTATTGCATAAAGATTTTTGTTGGTTTTGTTTTCCCAGGAGGTAATTATAGCTGTGTTTTCTTTCTGTTTAACAGGTTAATATTTCTCCTGGTCATAACTAGCATGGATAAATTTTTTATGGCAATACAATCATATTACAGCAAGTGTAACAAAAATCCATAGTGATGACAATGGTAGTTAGGACCATTTATTTATAGCTGCTAAAACACACTTTTACATGTATGTTTTAGTTATCCACTCACAGACTCATTAACATGATCCATTTATGCTTCTATTTTTCTAAAGAAAGCAGTTTGATAGATAAAAACCATCTCAAGCAGCAAAGGGAAAAACTTAATCCACTGTTTAACTACACATTTTTTTAATGAGGAGAAAATGAGTCATAACTAAGGCAGGGGGAGAAAGAGATAAATAAAAGCTGCTCACAATAGCTGATAATAATTACAAAAAGTACAATGCTGATCTGGGGATCTGGCTGTTGAGAATAATACATTTAATAGTACCATTCCTTGCTGAATTCATCAGAATGAGTGTCAAAATATTTAATCTGGAATGCAGGCATTCCTTCTTGAAAAAAGCATCCTGAAAGACCTTCTTTTCACTGTGGGCTGTGCATAAGGCTCGGAACAGGACAGTCATGTTCATGCCATCAGTCCCTTGAGGCTCTGTCCAGCTCTCACTAAAATCTATGGCAAAATTCTTGCTGGCATCACTGAAGGCAGGGGTGGGGCTCAGATATGTGCGCTTTCCCTGTGAAGGTGGATAAATAACGCTTGCTTTCTTTTTTCCTGTGAAGTTTGAGCAGCCTTACCTACACCCAAAAATGTCAGTTGTGAAATTTCAAAGTGCCATTATTTTTTCTTCCTTTCTTCCTCTTCTGCTTCACCTGCAAGAGGCCTACATCCAGTCAGGATCCATGTGTCTCTCTCTGTTCCTGGCATAAATTTACACTGATTTCATTTAAATGTAGGATTACCCCCACAACGTGTAAGCACATATAAAATTTGATCTTTCCTCCACATAAATTTATTACTTCTCCCTTAATTTTATAGAAGTTGTATGTTAATGTTTTGTAGTGAAAACTGGTTATTTACTTTCAAAGGGCAGAGTCAAAAGGGAAAAATTGATTAAGATACACTTGCTCTTTCCTATTTTGGCACATAAGGTAATCATAACAATGCCTTTGATGGAAAAATATTGTTAGGACAGATATACATAAATGATAAATTACATGGACTGGAATTTAATGGAAATGGCTTTTTGTTCTCCTCAGCTTTGCTTCTATTTAACATAAAGGGAAGCCATGCAAGCTTGTTCTTCAGTCATTTTTGGGAAAAAAAATTAAAACTTTGTTGTTATTGCTTTTTTTGTTGTAAACAAATCCAAACAACTTCAATAAATAATGGAGGCGGAAGGAGGAACAGGCAGAGTGCTAACTTACAATCATTCTTACCCATCTGTGTTCTGTGACAGTGTTCCTTATGTAGGTAACATTAGGGCACAAGGATCGTAACATTGTTGTTCCTGACATTGTAAAATTACTGCTTTTCCTGTTCTGAAGAGCTGGCAGTCTAAAAACACTCCCTCTTGTATATTTAGTCAGTAAGAACAAGCTGAGAGAAATCGACCTAAATAATATTATTAAGCAGATAGCTTTCCCAAGTAAAGCTGGTTTAAATATTTAAAAGAATGGAGATGCATTGTCAAAGGCACACAGGTACTTGCTTCAGTCTCCAGAAAACTCTTTATGCATGACTTGGTGCACAAATACCTATAGGGTAAGGACTTCAATATTACTGGATTAAGTCTAGTCAACTACAATGTAACAAATAGGTCACTGGAAAAAACCCTGTAAGGTAGCAAAGGTCTCATTCTAGATGTAAAATAAGCAGTTTTATGTTTTAGGGAGAAGGAAGATGTTGTAATAAAACACTTATAATGAAACTAAATATTGATTGTTCTATTTATGCAGCAAAAAAGATCTCAGAATACAGCCTGTGCTCTTGAAAAAAATCAAACTTAACAAAGGATTTGTCAGAGCAATGTAGAAGAAGAGCAGAAAATCTAACTATTACAGAGACTGTGATGAATTAGAATAATTTTCTGCCATCTTCCCAGGCAATGTGAACTTTAGTTTTCAAAATAAATCCAAATCCAAACTGAAGTGTGTTCTCTATTTCATACCAGGTAAAAACATTTAGGAAAGGTATTTAAAGCAGTAGAAGGAAAACTGTAGACTTGGCTGCAAAGGCTTCAAACAGCTCAGTTGTAACTTCCTGAGAGTGAAAAGATTAGGGAGGTTTCCACAATAGCTGATAAAGGTTAAAATCCTTTCCAAGCAGTGAGGAAGGAGAGCAGATATTCAGCAGGTAGAATGTAGAAACAAAGTAGAAATAAGTCTTCCACACAAACATTACCAGATAAATATATAAATATGTAGGACTTTAGGTATACTGAATTAGAATGATGCGTCCAGTGAAATGGACAAAAGATGTTTCGTTTACCTTATTGAAGCTGTGATATGTTAATGAAGCAAACAGCTTCATGAATAAATTTAGAAATTACTGATGTGCTGAAATGTTTTGAGTAGAGCACTCATGAAATTTAAATAATTTGAAACTTGTAGAAAGACTTCTATGTAAAACAAGTAGAGGAAAAAGATTCTTTGAATGGGAACACTTCTGTCCTGTCTTAGCAGGAATAATATATTGCTGCTTCTTAACTATATAATGACATGTGAGTCATTATGAAACCTGCTTTTGTTCAGGTGACAAATGCAATAATTTTACCTTGGCAATGGTTCCTTCAACATAAGCAGGCAAAAGAGTTGTCGCAGATATTGCATGCTACTGGTAATAATTGTATCCCCCCTGCCCAAACTTCAAACAAAACCTGTTTTTAAAGTAGTCAAGGGCTGTATGGTTAGATCCTCAGAAAATGATATTTAGAGGGCTTTTTTTGCTTAAAGTCTCATAAGAAGGTATTAACTGGTACAGTTGCAACTTGTGTTTATATGTTGTATAGTTTATATTGGTGCCCTGAATTTTATAAACAACTACAATTAAAAGCCATTCTTCTGGCGTTGTGCTGTCACCCACTGCCAAAGATACCTTTGTTTCCAGTGCTTTTGGATTTGTATTCTCCCTATTTAAAAGGAAGGAGTGAATAACTTCTACAAGCCTTCAGAAATCTCTGTTAATGTCTCATGGCACTTGCTGGGCCTCTACCCATGTTTCTCCCAATCTTTCCCAGCCCTGTCTGTCCTTGGGAACCTTCTTAAGCAATTGAATTTTTAAGTTTTGTAGGAAATGAATGGAATATTCACATGTGGCTTCATGGTTTTGGTTTTGCTTAATTCTTCCTGCCCCACGGCAAAAGAGGAGCTCTGTTAATCACATTGGTGTCTTCCAAAACATCTCAGCCCAACATATTTCTTCCCAAGCTTTTAGCTAAATAGGATTTACACAGCTGACCTTCTCATCTTTTAAAAGAAAATCTTTGCTTGGGACTCTGGCACAAACCCTGAGTATTTAAATGAGTGCTTGTATTACTTCTGGATCATTGTTCTCTGAAGCACGAATAAATCTGGGAAGTAAAATCAATAGAATGCAGAAGCACGTAATAACAGAGTTTACAAAAATCAAAACAAACACCACAATCCAACTGATGGACAGGTCTCATATTTCTGTTCTCAGTAGGTGTATTTTCAGAAATTATGCCTGTAGTTGTTAAAAACACTTTCTTCATGTCTTTCAGTTTCATTTGAATTAAAGGCAGTCTGCAGGTTTATGGGACCAGCTCTTGTTTTTACACTGTAAACAAGGGACATGTTTATCAGCACTTGTGTATTTCACAGTAAATTTTTCACACTGTAGAATTTTTGAAGCATTTGCTACTGTATAACTGGGCCCATTTGGAAGAGGAGCTCCAGCATTAACTGACTGTGGTGGTGGAGGCATAAATGGGATGCAGAGTAAATTTCATATGTTTTTCTCATTATTTTTCTGAGTATCTTTTCAGTAAAATCAGCTTGCAGCAAGTGTAAATGATAAATGAATGTTCTGATTTCTCTCTGCCTTGCAAGAAAAATTTAACAATATGGTACAGTTTGAATGTGTGAAGCATAGTAATACAGTGCATTTTAGCAAACACTTTCGATTCCTAGGATAACTTTTCATTGTATGCTCAGGTATCCAGTTTCCCCTTATCTTAAAATGAAGCTTCCATGTGTATGGTGTCATTCACACTAAATATACCCAATCTGTTGACTGGCTTTAGATCTGTGGGAAAAAACCAATATTTTAGCATGTAAAATGGTTTGACCATTGGAAGAGCACTGTATTAGAAACAGACAGCCTTCAGATATGCTTCCGTCAGTGCTCCTTTTGTGTATAGCAAAATTTTAGTCTCCTGGGGATAGATCTGCTAAGCATCAAACCAATTTCTCACATTTTCTGAAAGAAGTCACATTTCTGAGCTTAACAGAGAGCTGACTTTGAATTGGAAAAATAGTTGTCTAATTAAAAGCTGAAAATCGTGATGTCAGGAAAGTGGAAAGTTAGTTATTCTGAGCAAAACAGTCAGAAAGCTGGGGGAAAGGAAATAAAGATGGATGAAACAATGAAGAATTATGTAAATCAAGAAATTGAATGCTGTTTAGGATGGCAGGCAATATTAGAGAAACAATTCAGGGCCAGAACTATTAATGATTTTTTTTGAGCCAAATATATGAGTGATAGTTGAGGAGAAAGGTGTGGCTTTGAAGACATCTGGAAGTAAGTTACTTAGTGCAGTGGCATTATAGCTGTCCCATCCCTTTGAAGTTTTTTTATGTGTTAAACTGCTTTTTAAAAAATGTGTTTAACTGCTTATTTGGAGATATTCACTTATATGATGTGGTATGGATGGTATAAGCCAAAAAAAGCCAGGTGTTGTAGAGCTTAGGCTCCTTGTTTCTGGCTCTGAACCCACACAGACCACACATAAAGTCTATAAAATCATCTTTTGTGGTCAGAAATGTTTGGAGTTTGGGTAGGAAGGCTGAAGAGCACGAGGCAGCAGCTCTCAAGGCTCACTCAGCAGTTGTCACAGGTCAGCTGCTGGAAATAATGAAGTATGTGCTCACCCACAGCTAAACAGATACTGAAACTGATTGAACAGGTTCTACCATGCGAGGTAAAAACGCTGTGCTTAAACCGCTATGAGGTACAGCTGATATTTCATCATTCATTAAACTATAATAAAACTCATGTATAACACCTTTCTCTGTGAACCAAGGCTTTGGCAGAAGTTTAAAATGTTCTAAGAATCAATTTAACTTTTTCCTAAACATGCATATGAATAATATTATCATATAAAATTAGGGCAGATTAAATTTCGAGCCGATTCTCAGATGCCTTTGTCATTCAGCTGATGTAATGGCTGCTTGATTTCCTTTTTTAGTTGCTTGCTACTTCAAAGCACTTTATTGCTCTGTTCTAAAAATTCCATTAATTTATCTGTTGCTGCCTTTTATAGTCTCAAAAGAGTGTCAGCCTTGCTGTGAGAAATCCAAGTACTGCAGGGAGGTGATGAAGCAGTAACTGCTCTCCTAAAGACTCAGCTGCATGTTCAGTCTTTCTCGGGATTGCTTTTGGAAATGCTCACTGCACAGCAGACTGTGGAAACAACAAATGTGCCTCAGTTTCAAGTGTACACTGAGGCCAGAGCTGATCGCTGCTGGTTGGAGCTCTCATCCAAGTGAGGTTTAGTAGAGGAATGTGGTGGCAGAAGACTGGGAACTGCAGCTTGTGGTTTATAAATGTTTGTGTTTTCTCCTCCTTTCTTCATGAAGTGGAAAGAAAATAGCCTTTGCATCTTGAATTTACTATTCAAGTCTAATTTACTGAATATACACTTGACTCTAATAACAGAAATCAATCCTCTTAGCAGTGTGGATACTACCTGAAACCTCTGGGTACCACTCTTGAAGTGCCTTCTTTTTATCCATTGCTTTCTTCTTTATAACAATGCCACCAAAATACTCTGTATTGCATCAACTGTTTAAGAGAACCTTGATAAAAGTCAGCTTTCAGCAAGTTTAACATGTGATCATTGATCATTCTGACTTTAATCACTGAGTCTGACAGCTGAAATAGTTTTCACTGGCCTTTGCCAGGTCTTTGAAATGCTGAAGAAAGGTAATCTTTCCCTGACTGGAAGTTTATGCTCCCTTATTGCTGGAATTTCAACAGCAGTTGGAAAGTTCATTAAGTAATGCTCGTTATTTTTGTACTGCAGGGGCTGCTGTGTAGATACAGTTAACTGTAATGAAAGTATTTAAATATTTTGTACACACTCAACGTAACCTTGTGTAACACACTCATATTTAGCATGACTTTAATAACTAATTTTTTTAACATTTCAATGCAGGCCCTATACTATGTGTTAGTAGCCTCTATGAAGATAGCTCATGGAATCACAGAATGCTTTGGGTTGGAAGGGACATCAAAGAGCATGTAGTCCCAACTCCCTGCCGTGGGCAGGGACATCTCCCACTAGGCCATGCAGCTCAGATCCCCATCCAGGCTGGCCTTGAGAATCAGGGATGGAGTCCACAACATCTCTGGGCAACCTGCTCCAGTGCCTCATTGCCCGTATAGTAAAACGTTCCTTCCCAATAACTAATCTAAACCTATTCTCATTCAGCCTAATTGAAAACAAAAAAAATCTTGAAGTACTTTAAAAGCTGAATTAAAAGTAGCCTTGTAAAAGTATAAAAGGATTCATTCAACTTTCATCTATTCCTTTTTGCTAGGCCATTGTAGTTCTCTTTAGATGAGACATCTCAGCCATTTCAAGTAATCATTGTATTTACAGAGATGAAATGGTGTGAGCTATTCTGAATCTGTAGCAAAAGCTCTTCTACTTCATGATTCATAATGAAAATATTCTTTCCCTTTCCAAATGCTAAAAGGGCATCCTCTGTGCAGAAGCTAATAGCAATGTATTTTGTTTCTGTTCATGTGTTGTGTTTTGTCCACTTGGGAATCAGGAGATGTGTGTATATGTGTGCTTTTCTATTCTGCTTAAAGTGTAGAATGTGCTATCAGGTTTTCCTGGTCTGGTATCTTAAGTTTCAGCACAGTAATTGGACAGTAGAATGTGAGCTGATAGTGATTGAGCATATAATCAAACAGGGGAAAATATTTTTGCTTTCTTGGCAAGGTAAAATGCAACGTGAGTTTTGGAAAGGAAAAGAGAATAAGTGTGTGGATGGATGTGGACAGACTGTTCCAAAGCTGTGCTTTGTCTGTGATTCCATAAGAAAAATCAGCACTGTGCATCTTTGTGTATCTGCAGGGCTCTGGTTTGTAATATCTGAAAGCCAAATTTATTCCTATGCAAGACCTGTTGTGTTAGGCTAGTCTCTTAACCAGGCAAAATATAGTTAAGGGAGTACAATCTGCTTCACCTTGTGCATTTAAACCTATTTTAATTCTATAGTTATTGCTGTGAAGGTAAGCTTGGGGAAGGGAATGAGGAGCCAACCTTCTTAAAAGAGGGATTTAGTTTGTTTCTTTCCCCCTTACTTTCTGAAGAGCTTCCCTGGGCTATTTGACTTTACTTAAATGGATCATTGTGGAAGGACCAGCAACCCTAGTTATAAACAGTGAGAACTGAAATTTACTCTTCATTAATCAAGTTGCTACATTTTAGGAAGAGAAGGCGGTAGTTGAAACAGCTTAGGCTGTGGGAATTGAGGGTAAACGTGGGGTGATACAGTTCAAGGAAACAAAGTATTTGTGTAGGTTACCAGCTCTGTTGTGCCCGTCACCTTAAAGCCTGCTTCTTACCAGAAAGAACAGTGTTTCCTTTAGTGTTTCTTTGCAGACAGTGAGGTCATTGCATGGTATCTAGGGCCGAGAATTAAATCTTAGGCATAATAAGTTTGAATGTAGATACATTAAATTAATACATCCAAAAACCAAAATGCAAGATCTCTTTTGTTTTTGGTTTTGTACAGCAGTCAGTTTGAGGTCTGTTTTGACCAAGGTATGATCTAGATCAACAGTCATTCATTTGTGCTTTGCTGCAGAGTAGCATCCTGCCTCGTTTTCGCTTTCAGAGGAATGGTGTCACTGCTGGAATCTTCAGACATTAATGTACAGGTCAGAGCAGTTGCTGACATGACCACTGAAATAAAGGGAATCCAAAAACTCTTCATCACTGAACTCATGCCTCATAGTCTGATTTAGTAGAAGTTTGGCTTCTGCAGGGGGATTAGGCTGTGCAGTTGCAGAAGAGTGGAAGCCACGGTTTTGACTTACGATATTAGGAATCTATTAAAATGAATGAGTGGACGTGATGAGGTTGGTAATGCATTGAGTGGTTTTACTGGTGCAGTGAATTTAATCCTTTTAGCCTTTATACAGAAAGTACAAAGCTTGACAAGGTTATTAGTGAAGTATTAATGAAATCCACCAAACTATGCAGATGTCCACAAAGTATAACATACAGAACAGTAGAGTTCATTTTTGAAGTTCTCAGGAAGATAGTGCTGTGAAAGAGAAGGCTAAACGGGCAATGGCAAACAAAATTAAAGGCTCCGTGGCTTAGAGACAGACAACATCTCACTTCACTACATCTAGCAGATTTTTGACCATCACTTCCCAAATGAGTAAGTCTGGCCTATCAAGTGGGATGATAAAAAGAGATGGATGCTGGATCTAGTCATTTTAATTACCTGGATTTGTTCCATTGAAATGTGGTTGCCAGGATATTGTTGCCTGAGTTATATAGAAGACATGCAGATGCTATATTCCTGCTTGTACAGAGGATGAAAACATTTTTGCAAAGTTTTCCCATTTGAACATTTCTCATGCGATTCAAAAATCCTGTCTATTAGGCGTATCTGTACTTGAAGTGTTGCATTATCTCCACTCCATAACGTGAACAGAGAAGTTACTCTGGGTGTGAAGAATCCATCTTAGATGAAAGAAACAAGAGAGACCTCAGCAAGGTAAGAGATTGAATTTGAGACTAATACTTTCATTTAATTTCTGGCTTTATACTTGTATAAATCAACATGTTCAGATCAACTGAACATACTGCTCCACCAGTCTCACTTTTGTAGGCTAATATAGGATTATAAAAGGACTAACTTGGAGTAGGATAATTCAGGCTGCTTATTCAGATGCCTTGCCTTGCAAGAGTACATAAAAACAGGGCCCCTGCTCACTACAGTCTGGAGTGTGACCCATCAGTCCTGGGTCACACTAGCCCAGCAGCACTAGCCCAGCAAAGGCAGCACAGAGCTAATTAAGTTATTGTAATGCCCAGACTGTCTTCAATATCTCACTTAAAGATGGCTTAGCTCTTTGTTGTAGAGCATTAGGACTGCACAGGTTCAGAGGAGGACTTTTTTAAAGGTCAGTTAATGACTTTTGAGTTTGTAGGGAAAAGAATAAAGTGGCTCCTGCAGTTTAAACACACAGTTATCCTAGATAAAACAGCACATGGGTTCAAAAGCTAATAGGCTTTAAAACAAACAGTTTTAATTCTTCAGTTTAATTCTTCCTTCCCTTTCTTAAAATTGCATATATAGATTATTTGAATGTAGAACATGTCTGAGTTTCTTTAATCACCTCTGAATGATCGGAAAGGGCATAAAATAAATCTTCAGGGCAGAAAATGTTTGGTTTAGGGGCTATGCATTTGGGGTTGATTTCAGTGATTTTAGATTTTTCCTGGCTTATAATTGATTCTTATGTTGCTGAAGGCTTTTTGTGGTGTTGTTTTTAGTTTGGTTTTTTCCCTTTCCTTAAATGTTTAATCAGCAAAACATTCCAAAATCTTGTTTGTTAAATATGTTAACTTGTATTAACATATCACACTTCATAATAACTTCAGGTTCTTTCCTGGGAACAATGTTTGCTTAACATTCCTCTACTGCAATCCTCATTCTACCACGGATTTGCAAACAACCCTTCTTCCTCACTCCTTGTTCCTGTGCCTTGCAAGAGTTAAATTCTTCTAATGGTCAGAAGAATTGCTCTAAAGTTCCTGTGATTTGGCTAAGAAGTAACATCTCTTAGCCTTGGTGACAGCACGGGTGACAGCTCCCAGTTTCCTGTCTGATTACAATTAAGTTTTACTGAGGATTTTGTCCACCCACTTTTAAGAAGTTGTTTATCAAAAAATATTTTTTTAAAAAAGTGCTTGTTGTACCACATCTTAATTAATTTATGAGAACAGTGTTCCTGACAAAGTATTAGAACACTTCCTCATAAGAACACAGCATATGGAATACTGGGGATTATAGGTTAGTCTAGATAAGGAGAGGGGCAGAACACTAAAAATGTAAGTAAAATCTTACCATTTTTATTTCTCTGCAGCTGGGTAGAGCCCCAGTCACCCATTATATAACTAAAGTTACCCAAGATAAAAAATATTATCAACATGTCCAAGCAAACTAAGGTGCACACAAAAGGCAAGACAAATTTACCACACTGAGAAGGAACACAAGGTGATCTCTGGTAACCACACCTGATATAGAACTATATTTTGTCCAAAGGCATCATTAGATTTCTGACTGAAGTGTTAAAAATTGGATAGTAATAAACAGTTACCTAACTGTTAAGTCACTCTTAGAAGGAAAATAATCCTAAGCTTTATCTGAGAAAATCCTGGAACTTTTCAAATAGTGCTTCTATTTTATTAAATTCTCTTGTTTACATGGCACTGATCTGGTAAGGGAATCATTTTGTTTTTCTATAGTGCAAGCATAGTTTAGTTTTAATCATGCTGAAATTTATGTCTTTTTCCCTTCTTGGCTTCAGAAATCAACTGGAATTCCCTGCATGTTTTAGCAAACAATAGATACTTGGATGAGGTGCCTCACAACTTAATGCTTATAAGGCTTTAAACATGTGCTCTGCTCTCAAATTGTTCCATAAATGTGATCACACTCTTCTTGCTCAGGCTTTTGTTAGGCTCCTGAGCCCAAAGGGTTTGCATGCAGTCAGCTTCCAAGGATTTTGGTATGCACTGACATGCTTTCCTCCTTTGGCTCTGGCATTTTTCCTCTGCTGCTGCTTCACAATAGTAGAAATCTAAATCCCAGCTGTTTTGGAAGCATCTTAAATGTTTGGGGTTTGTCTTGTTTGAGGACAAGTAACTGACTAAAAGATTCCTCACATTACTCCATAGATACTTTTTCTCAAGGCTACGGTTCAAGTCTTCCAAAAATGATAGACTACAAGATGCAATGGTTTTCAGGGAGTCTAAAAAAAACAACATGCGGCTTTATTTAATGGCATGAAAAATACCCGATTTCAACAACAACAAAAATCTCCCTTTCTCTATATCTTCTCTCATCTGCCTGAAACAGTCTGGGGGCTGAAAGATGTTCACGAACCTGTCATTATTTTTGTCTTCTAAACCATGAAGTTCATGCAGCTTAGTACAATTTATCCTGACTAGGTTTTCGCTCCTCGCCTTGCCTGTTTCTTATTGTTTTCCGTTTCCCAGCTTTGGGAAGATTGTGCCAGTCTCATCTTTGTTTCTGTGGACTCAGTCATGACTCATGACTTCTTCCCAAGAGACTCCATCTCCTTTTTTTCCCCTTGTTTAAGGATGACTCTCAAACACCATCCCTAAGAAGGTTAATAGTAGCAGCTCTTTCTAACTCTGGCCAATATTCTTCATACTCTATTTTTACAGTCAGAGCAGTAGAGAAATTTCAGCCTTTTCCATTGTTCCTAGCTTGGTGAATATATCTACTCTACTAGCAGAAAAAACCTCCTTGTTCTATGGATCCAGCAATTTTCATAGTGATGCTATTGCACAAACTCCTTATATGCATATATATGTAAAACAATTCCCCAAATTATTACCTATTCCATTGACTTCCTCTTAAGTTGCATGTGTACACATGGTTTGTGGGGAAAAATACAACATCAGTCCTGTTGGATTTGGTAAGATGGTTTAGTGCCACAAGTCACAGGAATGCTGATAGAATTTCATATGTAAAATTCAAACCAGTACGGTGACCTTTGCAGTTTTTCTTGCCCCCTCCTGATGCCAGGTCATTTAACAGTTTAATCACCTAACCACTTGTGTAAACAACTGTTTGTTACCTCTTTTATTTGGTGATGAGCTTCTTTCCTGTGAACAGCAGCAGCCTTTGGATAGAGAGCTTAAAAACCTATTTATATGGCTTTATCTAGCTCTGTTTACATCCTTATCAAAGGAAAAGCATGAAGTTATTCTGAGCATTGACTTGGCTACATCTATTTACTGATTTCTATAGCTTGTAAAATTGTATAGTATTTGTACATCCTTATTTAAGATTCGAGTGTCTAAATTTTTAAGATGACAGGCTGATGAGATTTTGCATCTTAACTTTTTATAATTGCCTGATATCAAAGAGTTGTGCATATTCTCTA
>WEIT01040262.1:536-10752 GCA_013389985.1 Dryoscopus gambensis | reverse complement strand
AACTCATTTTAAAGACAGGACAAAGAACTTTTTTTCAAAGACACTTGGTTTCAATTTGTACATATTGAGTTTGATCTCTTTCACTGCTCTGTTTTTATATTGACACAATTCAACTGGATACTAATGAGTCACTTTTACTTTAGCCTAATATATTTGAAATGAAAAGGGTTCAAACATTATGAAAAATCAAGCATAAGGCAGACTTTTGTTGTTAATATGGGGTAGAGGAATTTTTGTAACTATTTTGGCACTTGTTTTGCAAAAAAACCCCCAAAAGTTTTAATATGTCTTGCTTCTGACAGGCTAGGGATTGTTTTCTGTTATAGTACTTTATGAGCCACATCATTTTCTATGTGTCACGTTTATCAAATAATGCTTATTAATAAAGTTAATCTTGAGTTTTTGACTAATTCATCTGAAAAGTCCTTAGCACCCACGCATGATATAACCTTTTTGTAAATGTGAGTCATTTACTTAAACTAAGGAAATGTTTATGGCAGTGTAAAACATTAATTAGTTATCAGTCTAAGAAAATACCAGGAACTAATGTTCAGATTCCTTGTGCTTTAACAGATGTCAAAGAGATTAAGTCAAACAATTAACCTTCATATGACAAAAAATGTCATAGAGGAGAGTAAGTCCTTAGCATATCTGTTAAACACAGAGAAAGAGCATGCAAAAGCAAGCAAAACTCTAGTCAGCAAAAAGAGACACAGTTATTTCTATACAGAAATATATTTTACATTAGATGTTATTTGAGGTGCTTCTAGCCTTCAGTCTTTACTTCACATTGCTTGGCCAGCATGTGCTAGTGCCACAGCAAATCCATTCCTTAGAATATAGTCTAAAATAAAATAAGTTTTAAATCATGGTCACAGTGGTCATGGTCATAGTTTACTAACCCGTATTAAATAATACGATGCAGTGACTCTGCATTGCCTTTCTTTTGGGGACTGGCTTGTCCTTGGTTAAATAATGCCCTTGTAAAATTGCAAGGCAAAAAGAAACTGTTTTCCTCTTAACTAAACACAGATAACCCTGTGATGTGAAATTACTGAAAAGATGTGATTTGGGGAAATTACAGTTCCTTGCTTAGTATGTATTGTGCATGCCCTACAGCCTTCCCTAACCAGTAGCTCCCAATTTCATTTAAATTGTAATGATTTCCTTTAAGGACAATTACGTTGCCTAAGAGCAATGCATGCATAGTAATGCTGCTTTGGCATGGTTCAGTATAGAACGAGAGTAGTAACTGTTTATTAATATGATAATTAACTGTTAATGCTTAGCAACCTAATTATATCTGTTAAATAACTTACATTTTTAAGCCAAATTCTAACAGAAGGAATTCTATTAAAAATAATAAAAAGCTATGAATATTATGGTAAAGGCACAGTTCCAGTTTAAAGTGCTGGATTTTGACTTTACTTGCTTGAAAGACATTTTGGATTTCTGCATATTGTGAACAAAAGAAGCTGTAAGGGTTTCCTTGTTCTAATAGAGGATGAGTCAATGTTAGAATTTGGGCCTTATTTCAGAAAATGCATAAATAAACTATGAACATCATAAAATTTAAAGATATTAATAAGGCTTTGTGTACTCTTTAGGGTTATTAGACAGTATTGAGAAAGGGAAAGACTTTTAGCAAGAGTTGCTCTAGTTTCACTAACAGTGACCTTAGTAAATTGTCTTAATAGTTGTCCTTTGTCTGCTCTAGCAACAAGAACTACATTGATATTGAGCAAACGGATTGACAAATACAACCCTGGCTAGGAGCACTAAGATTTCTGTACCATACCACAAAAAGATAGACTAATTTGTGATAGTCTGAAAGAGGAAAATCAAGCATGATCAAATGCCTAAATGCTATAGCTTATGACAAAAAATGCTTTTTTTTCTTTTTTTAGCCTAAAGAAGAAAAAGCTGAGGAGGAACAAGACAGTCTTCAAGTCAGAAGTTAAGTAAAATTGAGGAAGAACTGAATTGAGAAGTCAGTGAACTGAACACAAAGAATCATCTTTAACTGAACAAAGGAAGGTTGAACTGAAGCTTTAGAATGTATTTCTAATAATACACATAGCAAACCCATCAAGAGTTTATTTCAAATATTCAAAATTAATTTTGGACAATTGCTCTCTGAAGCACTATCACTGTACTCAAGATATCTGTGCCATTTGATTATCTCTTCCCTTACTCACTGGATCTGCAGCCTGTGCAGCAAAAGTCACAGCTTCAGCTCTGTGGCTGCTAATTTTTATTGTGTTCTTCTCATATCTTGACCATACAATGCTTAAAAACATTGTAATTGCAATTTCCCTTATCACTCTTTTATAGACTTCAAAAAACAGCTCAGGAAATAATTCACCTCTGAATATCTAAAAGCACAGATAAGAATGAATCTATGTATCCTGAAGACAATGCCATATCGCGGGATTCTGTACTTTAGACAAATACTAACATTTGTTTAAGATGGAAGTGGAAATTTTCCACCTTACTTTGTTTCCTACAGCATCTTCTTTTGCCCCATAGTTCTGAGGACTATTATTTTTCACGTGATTTATCTAATATTAAGTCTTAGTCCAGATTTTTTTATTGCAATAAACAATTTTTTTTGAAATTCTATCAACTGTTCACTTCTGTGATTTCCTTCCTCCAGCCCTTTCCTCTGCTCAACACTATTAAGTTAAATAAGAGCATAATGTAGAATAATTTTACATGATCCTTTTGATCTCCTTTCTTTCATAGCTCTGCAACTGGTTTTATAACCTATCTCCTATCATCTTATTACCATAATCTGTAATTCCATTCTTCAGGATAAAGAACAAGACTGGATATTCCAAATAAGCTCTTCCTTATGTGGCATTCCAGCATAACTCACTGAAAGTTTTAATTATCAACTAGCATTTGAATTTGATTTTGTTCCAAAGTTAAGACCAACTGGCATTTGCAGAATACAATGTCATACCTGCCAATGTCACCTGGCTGGCAGATAGACACTTACTGACCCAGTCTCTTTTTCCCTAGGAATTCATTGACATGATAAGGTCAACATACAAGGGGCATGTTGAAAAACATTAGGGGTGATAGGTATTACAGAGATTGATGCAAAAGACACTGTAGTGATCCAGAACCTTTGTATTAACTCACTAGACACTAGATGGGACTTTAGCATACAGACATTACTAATGACAAAAAATAAAATATGTCTTAAAAATGGTCATTTGAATCACAAAGATAATGGTAGGAGACTGACACAAAGTGTACTCTCAGATGTCGTATTAGCCCTACTCTAGAAAATTTCATTTGTAAGAATTGAAGGAAGCAAAAAAGGAGCACTGAAATTTGTGACCTTTCATCACAACTGGAATAAATCAACTTTAAAATAAAAGGGCATAACACTAGCACTCTGCATTCTCCACACTGAGGAACCTCATTTATCTCTTGGAAGAGAAATGGATTCTTGGCAAACTGAGCTGGCTGACAGTGTTCTGACTTGTTTGAGCCAGCTATTTCAGGGTGATTCATTAAGATCTATTAACACAAAATTTAAGATCCCTGACTTTTCACTTTTTATTTCAGAATTAGAAATTCTGCTGCAGTGAGGTCAATTAAACGCTGTATTATTATCAAGCTGATAAAGTAAAAAAAGACTTTTATTTTCCTTTAACTAAATTATGGATGGTGCAGCAGACTGTACTGAGTCCTACAACTGTACGGCAATCAGAATTAGAAGACTGAGGAGGCACTGGACACAAAAAACCATATACATATATACATGAAATAATTATGTTTGACATGAATCCCAGTATTACTTGAGTGTTTATCCTCTTCAGGAATTTGTGCTTGTACCCCTTGAGGTATCTGCTGCAAAGAGAAAAAGAAGGAGATACAGTTGCTTAGAGGAATGTAAAGCACTTACCAGTGCAATGCTAGTTAGTACCTATACAACATGTATGGCCTGCAGGGTCCTGGTCAGTGACAAGTTGAACATGAGCCAGCAGTGCCCTGGCAGCCAGGAGGGCCAGCTGTGCCCTGGGGGCATCAGGCACAGCATCACCAGCCGGGCAAGGGAGGGGATTGTCCCGCTTTGCTCTGCACTGGGGCAGCCTCACCTTGAGCCCTGTGTGCAGTTTTGGGTACCACAATATAAGAAAGGTATAAAGCTATTAGAGAGTGTCCAGAGAAGGGAAACAAAGATGGTGAAGGGCCTTGAGGGGAAGCCATGTGAGGAGTGGCTGAGGTCACTTGGTCTGTTCAGCCTGGAGGAGACTGAGGGGAGACCTCACTGCAGTTACAACTTCCTTGTGCGGGGAAGCGGAGGGGCAGACACTGATCTTTTTGTGGTGACCAGTGCAGGGATCACATTGAATGGCCTGAAGTTGTGTCAAGGGAGGTTTAGGTTGGATATCAGGAAAAGGTTCTTCACCCAGAAGGTGGCTGGGCATTGCAAGAGGCTCCCCTGGGAAGTGGTCACAGCACCAAGCCTGACAGAGTTCAAGACATTTGGACAGTGCTGTCAGGCATGTGGTGTGACTCTTGTGCAGAGCTAAAAGTCGAACTCGATGATCCTCGAGGGTCCCGTCCAATTCAGAATGTTCTGTGATTCTGTGAAGGTGATGACCTGACTCTGCTGGTCTCACCTCAAGCCAGATACAGACAGCTTGCTCTAACCAAGTGGCTCACAGATCCTGACTTGGGCACCTTCACAGACTATTCTGAAATGACTAAATACAGCCTGAGAAAGATGGTCTACAAAATCATTTTGCAATTGTAAAGAAGCTGCATAAAGCTAGTCAATAGGTAATGGTCCATACATACTTATGGATGCAGGAGACCCTTCTCAAAGAGAAGAAGCCTCTATCAAGCTAGAATCAGGGGTTAGGTCCATTCCTGAAAGTTTGAAGGCTTAGCTGAGCAGGCTTGTATTTGTTAAAGAGCAGATGTCAGTGGTGTTCTCTGACTATATACACTACCCTAGTGGCTACATGCACTTGCCCAGTAAGGGATCTGTGCTGGCTTTGAAACTCACCTGGAAGAAATTCATACACATTTCAGTCTGGTTGAGTGCAAAGTTTGGCTTTTATGTGAAGCTGTTTGAGTATATGAAAAGGAATGCAAGACTTGTGGCAAGTAAGAACAGGAGAGAAAGATGATTTGGCATTCATGTTTTGAGAGTCCTCTGCTTGGGTGTGGAGGAAATCAGGTTCTGGTCCCCACCAGCCTGCTTCTGATTTTCTGATCGCCACGCAGTGTGAAATGCATAAACAGATCAAGGCATAAGGATTTGGAAGCCGGTCTGTTTTTATCAGCAACCATTCACTCGTCTGCAGAGTCCAGTTTTCTAAGCTGTCTCAGTTTGGTTCCAGGAATCCCACATCTTTTTGTACATGGGTGAGGGTGCAATAGCAGGAAACATCCATGAAAAGGCAAACTGCTGGGGCTCTTCCGTCATCAGAAAATTGGAGCAGGAGAACTGGAAGCTTCTTGGCTGAGTAAAGAGGACAGGAACACCTTTCCTCTGGCCCTGCATTTCACGGGAAGTGCCCACAGCTACTACTCTCCAGAGAAGGTCCATGCTGTGTGCACTTCAGGAATGCTGCAAACCTGGCTGTGTGGCCAGGCTTGCATGAGGTGCCTATCTGTCACCAGCCCAAGTCATGGTGTAGCAGAGGTGAGTGCTGCTCACCTCTCTCCCTAGGGCTACTTCTGTGCATGTGTGCCCCCCTATGAAATTTTACAAGTCGAATTTAAGGCACCAAACTAGAGTAAACAAGTGATGAATTGTGTCCTTTCGGGATGTATATCCACGTATGGTGGCAGTTTTTGTGATGCTCACTCTTCCTAACTTGCACCACATCAGTCATTTCTTAATCTCCAGGTAAACAAAAAAAATTAATATATACAAATGCATAAAAAATTACTCTCCCATCCTTCACTTTCATTCTACCTAGTGGCCTAATGTTCTTCCAAGCAAAAATAAGAAAATATTTGATTGCATTTTCCACAGATTGCTGGTCATGTAATTTTTTGTAACTTGTCTGTAAAGCTCCAGTGGAATGATATAA
This sequence comes from Dryoscopus gambensis, assembly GCA_013389985.1. Lineage (NCBI taxonomy): Eukaryota > Metazoa > Chordata > Aves > Passeriformes > Malaconotidae > Dryoscopus > Dryoscopus gambensis. The sequence continues at coordinate 4,687 of WEIT01040262.1, read as the reverse complement.
ATAACAAAGAGGGAGTAAAAATAAAAATCACTCAGTGGTTTATATAATCCTCTCCGCATTTTTTTGTATCCCGGAAAATCTTTTCTCGTCTCTTGGCATCTTTTTTGCTAAAAATTAGTAAAGTGGAGAAAGATTGGGCTGTCATATGTCACCCTCTTTAACAGACTCTCAATCACTTTCATTTAGTGAGTGACACTGGACCTCAAAAATGACCCTAGACCATATTCTTTCTTAGTGTCACATTATTGTTATTTATTGTATCACTAGAGCCTAGATGCACCAATTTGCAGACTATGAAAAGCAAGGCTGCTTCACACTTCTCAAAACAAAATAATATAATATTCATAAATTAATACTCAAACACAAAAAAATACAAGTCCCGCTATAAAAAGAATAAATAAAGTCACTGCTTTATTTATCATTTATTTTTCTCAGAATGTTTTCTGTCTTGACAGAGTTTTCTTAGCAGACATATAAATACAGACATGATTAAAATTGTTGATGACTTAAAAAATATAGAAATAAAGGCATTGTGAGGGAGAGGTGTATAAGCTGACTTGAAGAGACTGGGAAATTGGTTGTGGGAACAGTATATAAAAGTAAGAGGAAAGATATCTGGAAATAGAAGGTAAAATTACTTAAAGGATTACACAGCAGTATTCTTGGAAGAGATAAAAATGGAAAATATTTTATTCCTGAGTATATTTATATATCTATATGAACTTCAAATAAAGAACAAAAAATAATACCATGCCAATGTTCTCATCCATTTCAAGCTGGCGAAGGATTTTAGAACAATAAAAGCAATATATTCCTCGAATTTAGGAGGAAGAAATATAACACCAACCCATACAGGATAAGGAGATGCCTATAGCACTGAAAAAGAAAAAAGCTATCATAGAGAAAACATTTCCTGTCTCCAAGACGCAAAAAATGCAAAAGTCATTTTATAAATAGAAGTATTTATGATGATGTGTGCCTATATTCAAAATCTTGAGATATTAACAAAATACTCTCAGCATCTCATTATTAATTTTCTACCATCATTGTAAATTAGTTCTAAGCTCTTTTCTAAAAAATTATATAATAGGTAACAGTGTGTGGAATAATTGTCTTTACACAGCTGAAGTTGACTTTATTATCAATCAATGTCACGTTTGAGCCATAAATATTTGTGCAATGTCACAGCTGTTAAATGATGTCACAGCAACACATTAGCATTGTGTAACACTAAAGAGCTGAGGGCCACTACACACTTTTGAGACTTCACATTTACAGCACAGCTTTTAGGCCCCTTGGAGCTGTTTGATAGTATTTTCTCCTTGTGATCCATCCATGAATAACAGAGAAATAAGTGTGATATCTGCATTTGAATTAATCCCACTCACCAGTCTTGCTTTAAATTCAGTGAAGAAAACCAGAAACTTTTGAACCACTGTTCAACTCATTTTAAAATGAGCGTCCAAAATAGGTCAGGAGTACTGTACCTTGAAAGGTCTTATTTCTGTCTCTTGATTAGAAAAGGAGCCTACAAAGCCTACAACACATATAGATGTCTCCACTGTAGATTTCTAACGTTAAATGAGGTTAATTCCATTAATATATTTTAAATCTTTACTTTTATGTATAAAATCCTGGTTATATGTGTCCAAAATTACAGTTAATGCACCAGCACTAACTCTGCTTGCTTCATCAAATCTCCCAAGATTCTGCCAGAGCAGCACAAAACTTTCCAAATATATGTGCACTGAATTATCTTTAAGATTTTGGGTCTCAGTCAAAACACTATTGTCTTCGAGGTAATATTTTCTGAAGAGAATTAATTATTCACATCCTCAGACAATGTTATTATAAGAAAGAACAGTTTATCTCATATAACTTCAGACATCTAAAAGTTACAGACATAATACTGAGCCAGTCACCCTAAGTTCCCTTGATAGTAACTGGAGAGAAATTGGCACCTCCAAGGAGCAATCCATCTGACCTATCCTAGATACCAATCTTGGGATGAGAAGAATCATTCCCTTGAGGTATCCATTTCTCTTCATTGACTATAAAAAAAGAATAGGGCAAGTTAGAGAGATTTATTTTTTTTTTTAATGCCAAAACTAGGGCAGATAAATCTTACACTAGGAGGAAAAGAGTTGGGCTACTTTGTACAGAAATCCTGTAAGAATACATGAGCCAAGGGGCCAAATTAAGCTGTGTTCAAAATACAGCAACAGCACAGAATTTGGTGAATTTTTTAACATGTACTAGGCTCAGTATATATTCAGTATAATTGGCCACTCAAGAAAACTCAGGAAAACTGTAAACAAAAAGGACTTTCTGATCAAACACAGAAATGAAGTATCTGTTCCAAGGCAGCCACATACTTCATATTTAATGCTAAGAATATTTATAGGAGTTCAGACTTAAAAAAACTTGATAGGCTAAGTTCACATGCACTTGTAGGGTAACAAATTAACCCTTTTGATATTGGTATCATACATACATAAAAGATTAAGGTCAATATCCTCCTTCTATATAGGAGACTATAGAGTCCCAACCTTAAAGCCAAATGCCGAACCTGGCCTACAGTGAGTGCATCTTTGGAAGCTAGTCAGGGCTGGATGGACAGAAATGGTAGGTTTAGAAGAAACTGACTGGAATATAAGGGGAATAAAACTTTCTTGTTCAATTAATTTACAAGAAATATCCTATATCAAGGAAATATATATTTAAAACTTGTAAGAAATTGTTCTAAAAGAGGAAAATTTCTTTTAAAGTAGGGAAATTTATTTTGTTCTATCCTGAATTTCCATAGTTCTAACTTGATAAATTTGGCATGAAGCGGTTAGGTTATTTTGGCAATACTAGCTAAAATATAAATATCACACCTTCATAAAAAGTGCAGAGAAATAAAAAATTCTAAAACTTTTTATTACCCTAATAGCAAACAATAAACTTCTCATATAGTGATATTTAAGTCTATAATAAAGAATAATGTACAGAGAAAAGAAAAGGAAGATTCTTTACAAGCTTCAAGTAAATATTGCATAAGGTCAGGTTGGACGGGGCTCTGTCCCCAAATAGATCAATCTGATCTATTTGAAGATGTCCCTGCTCATTGCAGGGGGGTTGGACTAGATGACCTTTAAAGGTCCCTTCCAGCCGAAACTGTTCTGTGATTCTATGATTCTATAAGTTAACATTTTCACATGCATGATTTCCTGCAGAGCAAACATATAGAATCGCTGTCCTGAAGTCAGTAGCAACATTGCAAAAATTGTTTAATGTCAGACTTTCAAATGGTTCTGGGTGTACTGGGACTCTGTTTTTCACATAGGATATTGCACTACAGGCACTCTTGTCCCTCTCTCATTCTGGTCATTACATCCACATATTTGTACAACGCAAATAACATATCTCGTATTTTACTGAAAAGAGACAGGATTTGCTGTGGTCAGGTGTGGGGCATGGGCAGGACAGAAGGGACACATGCATTAGTGAGCCCTGGGGAGTGGGAGAGCATTAGGGCAAAGCCAAGGACAGATGTTTGATGTGCGAAGTCACATCAATTGAAACACAAGAGTAGTATCATAAATACCTTATCATGTCTAAAACTTCAATACAACTTCATTTTAAAATACATTTGACTACATTTAGAACAATGATATAAATGCAGTATCAACAACCTACACTGAAAAAAAAGATTTTTTTTTGATTTTTCAAACACATTTCTCTGAAGGAAACTCAATACTCTAAGAATTTATCGGAAACATCATAGAATCATCTTCTTTTAAACTGTATTAGAGAGAAAAAACATCTACCCCCAGAAAAGAAATCTTAAGAAATTTTTTTTTCAACTCTGGTGAACCCAACTATGCCTGCAAAAGGTTACCTATAATATATGGCCTGATGCACTGACAAAGAACAGAAGGAAAAAGACTTTATCAAGACCTTGAATACAAAGACTAAAGGAGATACAACATTATACTATGTTTCTGTGTTTGGGAGCACCCCAGAGACACAGGAACTGCATACAATATGAAAAAGATGATGCAAGACTCTATTTTGTTCCTCTTGAGTTTATCAAAAGTTATATCAATGCTAACTAAATGAGACTAGGAGTAAAATTTTCCACAGTGATAATCTTATTTCATAATGGT
>WEIT01040255.1:0-18334 GCA_013389985.1 Dryoscopus gambensis | reverse complement strand
GTGGGCCGCAACAAAACCTTTATGATGACCCTTCTTCATTGTAATAAAGAAGCAAGAAAGGATGATGGCACTCTGCTGGATTTGATTTGCCAGGATAGGAATGACCAGTATTTCCACCATCTGTATATGGAAGGAAAAGCAGATCTCATAACCTTCTCAGAAAAAAGCACATCATCTAAGGGGCACTTTTTTTCACAGCATCCAAGAGCTGAATGTGCATGTGACTGAAGAGTTTGGGAAAGTTTGGATGGGCATTTCAAGCTTGAAAGTTCTTGAAATGTCCTTGTTCCTTGATTTTTTGTTCCATTTAACCTGAAACACATGCGCATTCACATGTGCCTTTGCTGTCTTCAGACCAGAATATTAATGTATTCTGTGCAATTTTAATTTGTTGGCTTCACTTTTCTATTTACATATTATGTGGGATTCATTTCCATAGGAAAAAATTGGACATTGCTCCATAAGACCACTGTGATTTGTTCTCATACCTGTTAAATTTTCTTCTTTTCATCTGCTAGCCTATCTGTATAATTCCCCCCTCTTCCTCCTCCAACCCCCAAGTAACCAGCTCCTGAGGAGAAAGCAAAGGATAGGGGAAGAAACATGCAGTATGGAGCATTTTAGGCCTATAGATCATGGATCAGAACTCATTAAGGCTCAAACGATTGAACTGACATTTTTAACCCTACTGGCATAAGACTACCTCATTTTCTTGCATGGCAGCAGAGCCAAGGGCTGTAATCCACGGGCAGCTGAAACTTACGGTTCCCAATTGTCTTGTCATGCTGAATAAAAGCAGCTCAAAGCTTCTTCTCTCGTAAATACTTTTTAGTTCTATTGAAGGCCATTTAGACTATTTTCTTCTTTTTTCTTCTCACAAAGAGAGGTTTTTTCCAGTTTTCTTTGGCCTGCAGGTCTCCCTTAATATTGCAATGGTGAATAACTGTGGTGAACACCAGGATTATTATTTATCTCAGCAGCAAAGCTAAGTGGGTGATAATTTCAGCTAACCAAAGGAGAGAGAAAACTGAGTATCATATTAATGGAGAGAGTTTTCACTTCTGTGGTGTGTGCACTTGGTTTTTTCACATATTTAAAGGATTATTACTTTTTCATTCATTGCAGTTTAGTCAGAAATTGTGAAGCTCTAATTTCCTGCTCTGTAAGTTCTAAAAGATTTTAGGTGTCAGTGGATATTTTGCTTCCAGGAGTTACGACAACCATAAAAATATTCATTTCAAATAACTAGTCAAGAGGCCTAGAATGGAAAACACAAACATGGGCATCCATTTATAACCAAACATGCATGAAGCTGCCTACTCAAGGTGGAAAGATGGGTAACCTGCTAAAAAGGAGGCCCCCTTCAGATCTATTTTGGCCAGAGGTGTCAGCACTAGTGTGAAGCAAAACATTAACAACTTCTTTCCTCTGCCCTATCCCGGATGTACCACAAGTATTCTTCTACTTCCCTGAAGTTTGTCTCAAGGCTGTTTCTGCCAGGCAGATTTTAAAGGCTGAAGTTGCTTTTTCCTACTCTTTACTTATTTCACTCATCTTTTTATGTATACGGAAAAACCTGGCAATGTCGGGGCAAAGGGAGGCCAGCTAAGAGGTAAATCAATGCTAGTTTAAGACTCAATTGGATTGGGATGGGGAAGCTGAAAGGAGGATTTTCCTTCCTTTACAAAGATTATTCTTACTTTTTAAAAAAGGTTTGGGGTTTTTTCCTAAAAAATTTTTAAGGTTTCTGTAACTCTATACACTTCCTAGGACAGAGTTTGGGTCCCTCCTCTCTCTGGAATTTTGCTATAATGGTATGTGATCCTCCCTGCCTAGTGGTGCCTCTTGAGGGATGCAGGGAATGATTGCTTTCACCCTGAGTATCCTGTGCCTCAGAGGTGAAGATGCTCATGTGGAACTGGAGACACATGGACAAAATTTTCCTCAGACTGACCAAAGATATTCTTTCCTTGCTGAGACTTCAAGCAATGTCTCTTTCAAGTGCTACTATCATCCCCTTTGCTCTTTTCCAGTTACCTTTGTAAGAGAGCCCTTGAAATGGGCAGATGAAGATATCTAGTATTTCCCTTCGAATTACTTGTACCACTTGTGAGAGTGGTAGTTTGCAAATCTAAGCAAAAGGACTTGTTCTCTTCTGTTGTGTAACTCATTGGAGAAGAGAGATCCTTTCATAGAATCACAGAATCATTTAAGTTGGAAATGATCTTTAAGATAATCAAGTCCAACCATAAACCTAACACTTAGCTCCACCACAAAACCATGTCCCCAAACACCATGTCAACAAGGCACATTGGACTTTCTGTAGCTAAATTTTTTCTCCATTAACTAGGAAAGAATTTGGACAGTTATGTGAGGAGGAAAACAACTTCGCTGCTTTCCCTCATCCAGACCTACATGAAGACATATTGAAAGTCAAGACATTAACTATTCAGATAGAATCCTGTCCCTAATTTTCCCTTCCTAACTTTAAGTCTGAAACAGAAATGGCTCTGCAGACAGTGGGGCATCTTCTGCTGGCTCCCAGCCTGTCAGAGGATGCCAGCTAGTGCTAAGTTCAGTGTCCTGACTTGGTCACAGAAGTATGGAGAGAGATGGATGTGCTGTATGAACTGTGCCATGATTTCACGGAATAGAGTATCTTCCTGGAACACAAGGAAAATAGTACATTATGGAATCAGTCCAGTTATTTGTTGTTCTAGTGTCAAGGAAAGCTCTTTAATATAGAGAGATCTAAGAAGTTTATTTTGGCTGAGTTTCTAGGAAAAAAAGAAACCAACCAAACAAACAGCCCCCCAAAACAACAAAAAAGGAAAAAACTGTTCCTGTTTTCTTCTACTACCTAGTATTCAGTTGCACTCTTATTCAGCACAGCTGGTAGCATGCTTTCCAGCCAGAATGATGTGACAGTTTATTGCTGAGCACTCGGATTTCAATGCACAGCTTTCTATACAGCTATGTTTAAGTAATGAGATGGCTCCTGGGAAACACATACAGGTTTTGCATCGGAGATAATCAGAGATTTTGTTTCTGTAGATAATCCCTTCAAGTAAAAACTTGGACTTTAGCTACTTTAGCAAACAAATAAATGATATAAACTGTGTAACAGTCTTACACACGTGATGAATTGGTGACACAGCTGATTCAGCTGTAGGACATAACCTAGCACTTGATACACTTCGGATTTTTCAAGAAGAAAATCCCTCGTAGACAAAGCAAAATTGATTGTGTGAAGCATACAGTACCAACAGAAGTTTATTTTTATCATCCTTTCTGCCCTTTAGGTATGTTGTTCCACTATTTTTTTTCTTAGTCCCCTATAGTGATTGGTAGCAATATTGAATTCTGAGAAATGTTTATATCCAGCTATAGGTTGAATTATTTTAAGAGATAATTCCTAACCTACTAATTATGGATGCAAGTAGGTGAAATTTTTGGATCATCCATATTTTTAGCTATGCTGTAGCATGCTTGATCAGAAATTATATTACAGTACAACAGCTGATGGAGGACAGATTGGCATATTGCTGAGTTTCATGCTTTAAATGTTGAAATAACTTAACAAAATGAAAAGTAATAAATTTAAAAATAAATCCTTCAGATGGCATTTCTCCACTCTGCTGTTTGGAATGCAATAATCAGCTGAGATTCCTTCATGTCCAAGCTGTGATATATCATTCTAATATTAAACTTGGTTGGCTACAACACACCAAAATTAAAAATTTGCATTAGGAAATTTTCCATCAGTCAAACTATTCTATATTCTTGTACTGTGCTTAGAGCAGGTCTGAACTTTGCTATTGTTTTTCCATAAAACTGATTTGGGTTTAACTGTAGAGCAGATCTGCAAATTACTTACATTTGATCAGAATCTTTCTTTCTCTATCATCTTCCTTATTTACCAAAGTAGAATTAATTAGATAAAAATCAGAGAAATTAGATTTAACCCACCAAGTCTCTGTTCACCTTTGTGTTTAGTCATGAGTGTATTTTGGTTGATGAGAGTACATTTACTCAAAGCAGGGTGAGACTTTCAGGGTCAACTCTCTGCAGAAATGGTGTCTGGGAAAGTGGTGTGGGGTTTGTGCATAAGCAGGGAAGTCCTCACCTGAGGCTGAAGTGAGCAGAGAGTCTCTGCTGATAGTGAGCAGTTAACTCAATCCACCTTCCTCTCTCAGGTGGATGGTGTTGAAGAACATACTTACCAGGATAGCCTGTGGGTAATGGAAAGGGAAAGTGGGAGAGTATAAGAGCAAAAAAGAACAAGGCAAAATTTTGGAAGGATGGAGCAAAAGGGGAAAAGACCTGGAGGTAAAGTAAAATGAAGAGTAAGTGATGTTCCTAGTTTCAAGACCACAGGCAAAAGGAGCCTTGATGAGTAGAAGATGAGAAGAAGGGCAGAAATATTAATCATGGTGACAGTTTGGATCATATTTTCAGGTTATGTTCCTACACTTTCTCACTGGCTGATTTCTTTCTACACTGTCTTTTCTCTTTCTTCCTCTCTTGCTCTCAAATAAGCTCAGCTGCAAGAGGTGGAAATTAAAGTCAGTGAGATGAAACTGGAAAAACTGTGAAGTTATAGCCAGTAAAAGTACCAATGAAAAACTATATGCTAGTACAGTACATAAAGTATCCTCTAAAAAGTAGCCCATTAATACAGAAAGATCAGCATCTGCAGAATAGTTTTCTGTATACTTGTCTTGATTCTTCATAATTTTTTTCTCTTCTGCTGCTCATAAGAAAGGAACCTCAGTAACTGCAACTTTTACTATGGAAGGGTTTTTAAGTAATCATTCCTTGGAAAGGGAAAATAGTACCAACAAGGAATGAATCTTGTCCTGTGATTCCAGGACTGACTTTTGTAACACTTCAAAACTTCACAAAGCTTTTAATAGGACTTTGCATGGTCCTGCTTGTCAGAGTATTCTCTATAATGAAATGAAGCCAAAAATAGGTTGATGAGACTTCTAAGCCAAAGTGGCCTTTGGTCTATTTTTGCCTTTCAACAGATTCTATATGTTGATTTGATAAAAAATAAAGGTGCAAGACATATCAAGTTGGCAATAGAGATTTCTCAGTATGGAAAAATTAAACATCCTTGTGTTCATTCTATCATTTATTCATTCAGTACTGCACAAGTAATCCACTGGAGAGAAAGAATAACTTATGGCCTTTGGAATTGTTTAAATTATTGTTATCCATAAAACCAAATGTTTTGTGGTGTATATCATTTTAAATGTAGCTATGCCAGGTATTAGTGAAATATTTTCATGAACACATAGGAAGATAAAAATGGCCAGATCAGGAAGCCTGAAGAACAGCAAAATTTCTAAACCATTCTGATAAGAAATAGGCTTAATTAATTCAAATGCCATATGAAACTCAGCTCAACTAGTATTAGTTATTTAAAGGTCTAAGCAAATCAGCTAGATCCTCTTTACAATCATAGCCCAGAGAAAGTGTCCAAGTAGAAAGACTTTTTCACTGCTACTCTCCCTCATTAACTACAGCGGGAACAGTGAAATTTGCTCGGATTAAATGAATTGGTTGGTATGTCTAAATGATCTTCAGAAAAATGAACATGTCAAATAACTACCAGAAATCAGCTTAGACAGAAGATTTGGATATGTTATTTCAAGGCAGTGAGATAGTACTGCAAAGGGAGTTAGTTGTGTGATCTCCTCCTGATCCTGGTTTAGCTGAGGATTACAAAAGCAGGGAATTGAAGCAAGGGTGGTCACACTGAATTCAGTCAGGTACTTGTGAAAGTGGTTGCAGAATAGGGGGATGAAAGAATAAGTGGCAACAAGGGTATGATGTAGGGAAAGAGTTGGGTTATCTTGGGCTCTGATTTCATTAACAGCAGGGTGACTTAAAGTACAACTGAAAAAAATAAAAGACTGTTTTCAGTTTGCATTTGCTTTACAGTCATACAGCACATATCACTTTGTCAGGGAGATTTTTGATGACTTCCAGCCTTCCCATCCTTTTCCTGTTGACATCCTCATCTGTAGATGACTAATTGGTAAAGGGGATAAGCATTTCAGAATCTAAAACTGGAAAAAACCCACTTATCTCCCTGCCTACCCCTGGCCAGGCAGGTCACAGTGAGCAACTTCCTTTTGATATTAGACTATTTAGTTGCAAGAAGCCACCCAGCCAGTGAAACTGCTTGCTCAAAACAAAGCTTTGAACAAGCAATACAGAGCTATTGCCAAAGGTTGTTCCTTAAACCGATATTGAGTAATGCACTGCTCTTAGGTAATCTTCTTGCTTATGCAAGGCTAATCAAAGTAACCCCCTCAATGAAATAGATGCATTTTTACCAGTAGAGGAAAAACTTATGCTAGTCAATTTTCCTTTACCCAAAAAAAGAAAATGAGGGAAATGGGCACTAAATAGAAATTTGCACAGTTATAGCTGCAGGGAACATAGATTGATTGTCCTCCCCGTAATTAAAATCACATAATAAGTTTTCAGTCACCACCAAAGCAATTATTCAGACTTCAGTAAGTGCACATTAAAGGCTTGATAAAGTTTTTAGGTGACAATTGAAACCAGTGCTAAGGATCTTACACCCTAAAATGGATCCAATTAAAGATCACTGAACATTTATTTTCTCTTCACCAGCTGGATAAAGTAATCAATAAAAATTAATTTAGTTCAAACAATTTTTTTTGTTTGTTTTGTCTTTGCAGAATTAGAAAACAAGTGAAAATAGTCATGTGTTTACTGAAGCCTTACATTGGACATGAACAGAATATTTTATTTTCAGACACTTAAAGGACAAATAATAAATGAGGAGCTAGAATTAAGGATAATTTGTCATTGATTTCTTTTATCCAGTTTCTAAGGGTTAGCAAAATCCTCAGCAAGACCAAAGGCTCATGTTCATTTCTCTGTTATACTGGAGCAGATTTGAACAAGTATATCTCAAGAAGCTTCCCTATATACATACCATGCTGATATAAATAGCATCATTCAACACTGAGGTGTCCTTCCTCTGTCTTGTTGGTCATACCTTGTTTCATATTAATATTAAAAGACTCAGTGGAGCAGGAACTGGAGTGAAAATGTCCAATATCCTAGGAGAGTGCCCGGCAGATCAAGCTAGGTAGTGAAATAATTCACTCCTTCACATGATGGTTCAATGAATTTTAAACAGTTTACACTGAGCATAGCAGCACAAACAGACTGAACTTTATTGGTGTGTGGCAGATGTGAGTTCAGATCCCTTCAGGCAGAAAGGTTTGATCCCTGTTCTCTCAAGCAGTGAACAAGTGTCTAAGCTCGTGGATAAAAAGGAATGGTAACACCACCATTCCCTCAAATACATTTGTTTGGTTACAAATATTTGGAGAAACTGGACCACGTTCATGAAGAATTTATATTGAAAGAAGCAATTTTTTCAATGCAAAATTAGTTACATAAAAATTAAAAGCAGACATGAAACAGTTGCATACAGGATCTCCATTTTTTTTTTCTGTGTCAAAAATGTTTAGTTTCAGGGCTATATCTTGCTAAATGATTCACATCACTGCATATGAGTCTTCCTTTCTCCATCTTTAAAGATCTCTTCCTCAGTGCTGTTCAGCATCAGTACTCTGTATCAGCAAGTATTTCCCGTATGACTCCAGACCAGCAATGAAGATATTGAATGATGCAGGACAAATTACTGTCCTGTGCAGAACTCCTGAGATATATTCTTCTCCGACAAAAAGCCCCATGAACTTCTCACCTCAGCATCCTGTAGAATCCTGTACCTAAATGCTATTTAAAATCTTTTGGTGGCCTGAAAACTGCCTTTTAAGTGTATGTACTCCTGTAAGACAAGCCTGTCTCACCAGGACCTGATCAGCAGGAGTTTTGAGACATCTAAAGATAGAGCAAAAGATGGAATAGACTTAACCATGATAGAAAAGTGATTGCTGCATTTCACTTCTGAACCATGTGGATGAAGCAGTAAGGGAGAAGCTGTGCTGTTACTAGCAATGGCATGACAGTTTTTCTCTTCCAGCTCCATTATTGTCACTTTTGCTTCACTTCCCATAAAATTGCATGGAGAATGGGGGATATGAAGACCTAAAACTACATCGACTTATTATTTTAAGGAGTTAGTTCTATTGTTGTTGATCTGCCAAAGTGCAGAGTGAGACAGTAGAGGCCATTTAAATTCTTTGTTCTGGTACACATGCAATGCCTCTCTCATATTTCTCAAGTGTCCCATAGAGGGACTTTTCTGGTGCTGGGCAGAGGAAGGCTTATCCAAAGTTTGATGTGTCTGCATGGTGTCAGTGAAAATCCAAAAATCCTATATAAGAGACATTGCTGTACGTATGTGGTAGACACAATGAGATTTCCCTCTTTTCTTTTTTCTTCCTTTTTTCTTTTTTCCAAATTTTTTTCTTTCTGTTTGCCTTCAGGCATGCAGTGTAAAATCCCAGAGACTCACAAGATCTCTGAGAACGTATCCAAACTGACAGGAGATATGGTATTGCCCTCTGGGATTTCTAGCCTTTCACATGTTACAATGTAAATTGTGGGTAAATGAGAGAGCTTTTCAATTTTAAATTAAGGTTTGGTAGGCCCAGTGGGAACTCTCACTGGGTACTGAGGTGTGATAGGAAGCAAGTTATCTGGTTATTTTTGGATTTTTACTGTTTGATGAAGAAGCAGAAAAGCCAGCTTCCAAGACAGAAACTACTCGGAAAAAGGGAAAAGCTCACTTCCTCTGATTTTCTGAATCATATTCACTGAATAACAATGATGGAACGAGCAATATCTTGGGTGTCTGTCCAAAGTACAGTGCTACATGTTCCATATATTTTTGCTAAAGCTACCTCGAGAACTTTTTTATTTTTGATAATTTTAATGAACCATAGTTACTAAAAATAATAAAAAAAAACAACTAATGGCAGAGAGTTTCTCCCAAGGGCAGGTCAATTTTTGCAATGCATTTCCTCAAACTGTAGAAAATGGAAATTTTCACTGTTTAAGGAACAAATTTCAGTATAAGAAATGGAAATGGTGCACATGTTTATCTTGATTTTAACCATCTTTTGTCATGTGCACCTTTACTGATTATATCCTGGGGGATATATGTCCCTCCTTCACACTTTGCAGTCTCAGAACTGGCAGGTAAGAGATTCTGGATGTTACTGCCTCTGTTTATATCTGGATTGCATCCTGTTTCTATTATTCTGTGCAGCTAATTGGTCCACAGGACAGCAGAAAGGAATGCTACCACCCTCCTCTCATGGTTCTCATGCCGACTTGCTGCAGATGTCATCCATCTGTCTGTCCCACCAGCACAGCAGGCAGGGAGGCTGCATCCCAAAGTGCCCCGAGGTGGGCAGGACTGCTGCCCTCAGCAGGGAGCTGCATGCAGAAAGAAAATACGTGGTGTGGTGGGCTCCAGTCCCCAAAACTGGTAGCCAAAGGAATTTACTTTAGACAACCTATTTGGTTCAAAGATGTATTAAATGGTTCAGATCAGTGTCTCAAATAAAAACAAGAGCAGATAAGGGACGTATGTGGATCGTACACCACTGCAGACCAGTGCAGTGAGGCTCAAAATTTGCACGTAACAAAACCAAGAAAAAGCAGCTGCTCTGTTCTGGAGATGTCACATACTAGAAAAACCAACCAGCCCATGGTGCTAATACTTACTGCTAGTTTTTACAGATAGGAACAGATAGATTAATGCAATGTTTTCAAACACAAACATAACCATTTCTAATGTAACACCTGAGAAGTACGTTGCCCAGTACATAGCTTCCTAACTCTATTCCCTAACAATAGCAATGTACAATGTTAAAAGGAAAAACAAAAAGAGAAAAAAATAAAATCACAAAAATCAGACACTCACAGACTTGTACAAATTATTGTGTTTCATGTGACGTAAATTCTGTCTGTTCTGAACAATAAAATCCCATTTTCAATTGAATTATAATATTTTACAAATGCCATAAATGTGAATATGCTGAAAGCAGAGAAGTTTAAAGTACTGTTGTATACTTCAGTGATAAATTATTGTGGCAAACCTGCCAAGGTCCAGCACTTCAGAGTAGTTAGATAACACTGAGCAATAAGCCAAAGCAATAAAGCCAAATGCTCCATACTGATACTTCAAGCTTTATATGCATTTATGACAATACACACAGAGCAGCACCTCATCCATAGTAATGAATTTAGACAAAGCAAGTGTTGGAAAGCCTACACTAGATGCAAGTGATGCTTTAAAAACAATCATAAAAATAGGAACTTAACCAAATCATCTCTGTCCAATGATGGTGAAAAGATGACAACTTTCATAGGTTTACTAAATTAATAGGCCATTCCAATTTTTTTCATTGTTGTTTTATTTTCATCTGCTTTTCTTCTCTCCCTTACTATCATCAGGGCAGTCAGACCTGCAAGGCAAAGCATTCTTCAGAAGGAATTGAGCTGGGCAGTGAAAACATTGTGTAAATCTGCATACTAGTTCCTTTCACAGGATCAGAGAATAGTTAGGTTTGGAAGAAACTTCTGGAGATCATCTAGTCCAACCCCTCATGAGGGTTCCTACTTCAGTGACCTTGAGAGAGCTCATAATTTTCCTTTGTTTCAGAAAACTGGGGGGTTTTATCTCTCATTACCTTTACAGAGGAGAAAACAACTTGTTTGTTTTGGTGAGTTTGGGGGGAATATTTTTGGGTTTGGGTTTTTTGTTTGTTTTCTTTTTAATAAATTTAGTCTTCCTAAGACTCAGTGGGGTGAAGTCTCTGAAGCCATGCCTTAGTAGAAATACCAGGGCATAGCACAACATTGTCTTCCACATAAAGCTGTCCAAGTCTCAGGTTGGTAGTAGCCAGGAGAGTGAAAGCAATATTGCTTGAGCCAAATAGCTGAAAACATGCAGCTGAGCTCAGCTGCCCAAGTGTGGCAGGCTGCGCTCTTTGGCAGCCCACTAATGCAGTTGTGTCAGCTTTAACATACCATGATTTGACCGGACAGGTAAAAATTGGATGTCACACTTGCCTAGGTTTGATCAACCCTACTAGTGATGCACATGTTTGTTTTGCATGAGAAAATGACAGGTTTGATGGATTAGCTGAAGGCAGACTTCAAGCAGTGTATCCTCTAAAGGATTTTGGATCAGCTTGCAGGCATTCCCAAACACTTTCCTCAACAAAGTCCATTTTGAAAGGTCCTGCAGGGGTTGCTATGGAAGCTTTAGTACCTAGAGCACAACGGATATTAAAGCAGCTCCTGGAACTGCATAGCTGGTTGTGCTAGGTTGAGTTCTCTGTTTGACAAGGAACACCCTTGGACGACTCCTTGACATTGAATCCTTCTTTCTTCACCATCACAATCTCTGGCTTATGTAATATTTCATTTACTCATTGACTTTGTAAAAGAGCTGTCTTGAAAACTTAGATCAAAGTCAGTATCACTAATTAAAAAATTCAAAAGTGTTGGCCTTTTTTTTTCTGTGTCCCCATATCTCTTTTGGATCCTCTGTCTCCACAAGGTAGTAAAAATAGACATTCAGAAGTAAACATTAACAACAGAAGATTGTTGTTCTCTTCTATTTTGTAGATTAATATCCTCTTGTAAGATTTGGTGCTGTTTCTGCTGCAGCAAACAACAGGATTGGCCCCCTAAAGATGTCATCTACTTTTTCTTCCTTGGTTATTTACTTCTGTGATCCAAGTACAACTCTGGAGATGGAACTCCTGTAGAAAACAAATATTAGGTTTAAGATAAATTTATTCTATATCCAGTACATGTAAATCTAAGCTGTCAAGAATAAGTAAATTGTAAACAATCTATGTCCTTGGTAATGGACATAAAATGCTATTTATCAGTCTCTGTGGTCCAAAAATGAGGTATAATGCCAAAAAGGGTGTAAATATTACCATTTGTAGTGCCATTAAAATGGAAATTAGGGAATCAGTCATGGTTTGTTTTACAATCCATAATTTAGGTGAAGCTTGTGGTACTGTTTGATGCTGCAGATTCAAGTTTGACAGCCCAAAGATGATAACACACCATTTTTTTATTGAATACAGTTAGGCCATGATGTGGAATTTACAAGGCATATTTTAAAGTGCAATGAAATGTAGACATGCTCAAGATAGTAACTAATCTCTTATTTCAGTGTTAAATAGCAGTCCTGGCCATTTGGGATAATTTTTCTTATAGTTCCCTCTTCATAATATCTCAGGATTTTGTAGTAGTTGATTAAACAGCTTGACAACCTCCTGTTTCATGTGGTAAATTCTCTTCCTCATTCTCTCATGCATGCAGTAAAAGCACTGATTTTTCATAGCAGGTTTTTTTTTTTCAAGTATACTTCCAGCTGCCAGGCAAAACCCAGCTGAGGAATGTGTTCTGCCTTTGGAGGACATGAACATGGGAATGTTCTGCTCATTAAGAACCTGAGGATGAAATAAGTGGCAAACTACAGAATTTTATATCTGCACTTGATATTATATCTGATACCTAATAGACTTGGTCATGGATAATTTTCTCATTAAAGCAAAAACACTTGGAAAAACTCATGAGAAATAGACGTATGAAAATTTAACTGTATTTCTCTTCCAAATCGTCATTTTCATTGCTATTATGGAATCTTTTATTTCAATTTTTTCTTCAAATTTGCTGATATTTTGGAAAACTATACTACCAAGCCAAGAGACTTTTCCTTTCCTCAGGCTTTCACGTAGATATAATTTAGTACCTGCTGCATAATTCAAAGTTATTTCCTGCATGTAGCAGGTTCAGTTCATAACCAGGCAGAAACACCAATTCGTGTAGTGGTTTGGTTCACATTTTTATTTTCTGTGAAATAAGAATTAGGAGAAATGCAAAGCAGGGTCCATACTTTAAAGCATATAAAGAAATTTATTAATAGAACTAAAAGAAAAAAAGAGTAATAAGGGTTAGAATAAACCTTCAGACCACTTTCCTCCACCCTTCCTCCTCCCTCCTTCCACTTAGAACATAAAGACACAAACTTGGGATTATTTCAGTCAGTTTACCACCTCTATTATAGTCTTTTATCAGTTTACTTAGGGAGAGGAGTCTCTTATGCTCATGTTATGGAGCTTCTACACAAGAAACAATCTTCTCATGGCTTCAGTGTCACAGCACAACAGCCGCCCGGGATGGTTCTCTGTTGGCCATGTGAGTCCCTTTCCTCGATGTACAGCTTTCCCCACAACTGTTTTTGAGGGTTCAATTCTAGTTAATGGGGTATTAGTTTAAGGTTGAGTTGTTCAAGAGTAAAGGTTCTCTTCATCTACCTCTGGGATCATCTTCATCTTCTAGGAACAGAGGTCTTCTTCTTCCCTGGGAGCAAAGGGTCTTCACTTCATCACTATCTCTCTCTGTTCAGGCTTCTCATTGGATCACAGCTACATCAGCATTTACTTATTTCAGCGCAGGCACTTTGCTCATAGCAGTTTGAAGCTCTACCCTGCATGTCTATCACGAAATTACAAAGGAGTCTCTGATATATTATAGTCCATCACCATAACTTTACAAAAGAATTTCAGCTTACTAGCATCTCCTCTATCTCTTCTCTCTGGGCTTCAGTTCTTTCTTCTTCACTGACTTTGGTGTTATTTATCATGGTGTCTATTCGTGTGTCTTTGCCCTTCCCTTATCCTGGGAGAGGAACTTATAGTGCTGGAAGGGTTAATCTTAGCTGGGCCGGAGTTTGCAAGCTGGAACTTATCTGTCTCTGCTGGTCACAGGATCTTGGCCAAGCGGCAGCTGGAGAAGACGCTGCGTGGTCTTGGCTTCCATTGCGGGGGCGGGGGTGGTGGTTTCGGCCGCGGGGCTGCTTGTTGTTCAGGGCTGGTGCTCTCCCCACCGGCCTGGCACTGCCAAGCTGCGGGCTGGCCAGCACGGAGCAGGAACAGGAGTGACTAAGATCTTGCCAAGCCATGCTGCGGAGCTGACCCGCACGGGGCAGGGCCATGGCCTGGCCCCACGGGTTTGCGCAGGCAAGGCCCAGCTGGCCCTGCAGGCAGGCCCAGCCCGGCCCACGGGCTGAGCGGGCCCCAGGTTGCCTGTCCCAAGACAGGAAGCAAGAGAGTGATTCCTGGGTTTGGTTGTCTTTAAATGGGATTTTTACAGAGGCGTTTCCAATTTCTTAAGTGGCTTAACAAACCTGTCAATACTCAAATTAGTTAATTGATTGGTTCCATCAAGTTTGGAGGAAGTTATAACAGCCCCTTGCAGAAAACATCACTTCCGTGGCTGGTGGAAGGTTTTTTTCTTAACTAAAACTCCAAGCTGTGCTGACCCTGACACTGCAGTAAGACAGGAAGGATGCCGGAACAATTTAAGAGAAGACAAGTTACATTTTTCGCTCTGTTAGAAACCTTCTGATTTCTGTAAATCTGTTAGTGGGAACACTCTGGATATAACTCTGACCTCTGACTTGCACTTTTCGCTTTGCTAATTTTTTTGTAATGCTTATCATTTACTTGACTCACGTATTTATAGAAAGGAAGAAATTGCCCTCTCAGGCTTCAATTTGCCAAGCTTGCTTTGATTCTTCTCACAAAGTATGGAAGCTCAGCCCTGTATTCTTCCTCCTCATCTCTTGTTGTTTGACATCGTATTTTCTTTGCAAGGTCAGGTTGGATGGGGCATTGAGCAACCTGGTCTAGTAGGAGATATTCCCGCCCATGGCAGGGGGGTTGGAACGAGATGATCTTTTAGGTCCTTTCCAACCCAAGCCACTCTATGATACTATGATTGTTTAATACAGAGTATCAGACAAGTTCTCTGTATTGTTGGCAAGTGTTTAGTAATGCCTTATACAATGAGACAGGTATTAGCAGTTTTACTGTTCTACTAGAAACCACAGCATCGTGGAGTCACTTTTACATTACTCTGGTCACATCACATGGGTTACTGAGTTAACCTTGAGTTCAAAAACACATTACATTTCTCTGCTGTTTCAACATGAAGAGGGTCTAACAATGTGGTTTTTCCTATGTGTTCAGAACTGATATTGCTAGTTAGTTTTATACTATTTGATTACTTTATATTTTCTATTTCTTTAATTATGTCTTTCTCTATGTATGAGACTTCAACCTTCCCTGCCCTGATGATATTTTCAGTATTGTGCCAGGGATGGATTTCATGAGTATGGACTGTAGTGTTTTATAGTCACTAATGTAAACAATGACTCCTGATGAACTACACTGGTTACCTCTTTTCTGCCAAATACCCCTCCCTTCAGCCCGACTCATTTTCATTTACTGTTTATGCCATTTTCTTCCGTGACTTGACAGGGGAGCTACATTAGTCAGCTACATCTTTGAAATCAGTTAGATAAGACCTACGACCTACTTGTTGCAAACTGCCCCAAAATTTTGAACTCAAAAAATGAGTTTTAATTAGAATATGAATAATTACCTCCCAAAACAGAGAAAATGCAATGCACCTAGGCAAGGGATGTTAGTAAAAAAATGCCACCTGATATTTACCTGATGCCCACTTGGCCCGTATGGAAAGCTCTTTCCTTTTGTGTTTACCCTCAGTTAGCTCAATGACATCTGAGTTGCAGCAAATTGCCCAGTCATCTCTGGCTGACTGGAAACTCCTTCTGTCCCCTCTGACACCTGCCTGCCCTCTTCTGTCCTTACAGGAACATTTGAGTTTCTTAGCCCGACCTCCAGCTCCCAGCCTTATCTATTTTCTCTCTCATTCCTTGGCCTGTAACTCACAGCAGTCTCTCAAAGCTGCTGACCTTCAGGCATTTCTGTTTGCCTGCAAGAAAAGGGACAAGCCTCTGCTCTTTCCATGTGTTAGACCTCACTTACTCTTTTAACAGACTATACCATCAATGAAGAACAAGCAATTAAAACAAAACAGATACTGTGATACTTAGGATGTATTCCTTATGGTCCCTTTATTAATCTACATTTTCCAGCCTATCTAATATTTACATATTTACAGAAGAACATTAAACATTGACTAAAATCCAGATAAATGAGATATACTTCACTTAGTTTGGCCAAAGACTATCAAAGAAGGCTTCCAAGTCAATCTCCTAAGAAGTCTCCTTAGCAAAATATGTTATATTTCATCTCGGCTACCTCCAAGTTTTCAGTCATTCCTTTCCTCCAAATCTGTTCTCCAGCTTGCTATGTTGGAGTTTAGACTGAAATTGCTCACATCACTTTCCTAAATATAGATACCTCATTTGCTACCTTCAATTATGCAGAAGGATTTGCTAAAATACTTGCTGTGGGATTTACAAATTCAGTACCAATTCTGAGCAAATTATCTCACTGCCTGCCCCATGTTCTGTATGCTTTTTCTCCTCTGCAGTTGTGAAAATTTCTAGTTTTAAATATGCATTTTCATTATCTAGTTTCATTTTGCATTAGTTTTCTACATCATCAGCCTTGGAAGCTAACCAAAGTTTATTTAGCTTTGGACTACACCAACATTTTATTGTGCTTTACCTCTTCAGTATTCTTGTGTCCCTGTTCTATAATTTATTTATATGGCTGGACAAATTTTCTCCTTGCCCTCTTTCAGAAAGCTGAATTTAGCTTGATTATTTTTAGTTATTACCATAGCAAACTTTGCCTGACTTGGTGTGGCGGTTGGGGCCAAATTTAGGGAAAACGTCCAAAAGAAACGTCTCCTCAAAGGAAGGCAGATTATAGCTGCCCCTCCCCCCACCAGGTTCTGGAATAAAAGATTTTCCTTGGAGCAATGTGAAAGAGAAAATAAAAACTATTTATTCAACAAACACACAGGTAAAGAATAATAATGCTAAATAATAAAACCTCTCGCTGGGAGAGAAAGCTGGAAGATTTTAGAGTCCTTCTGTGGGTGTGGTCTCTCTCCTCCTCCTCGGAGCTGGGCCCAGAGTGGGGGGCCCCCATCCAAGCCGATGGAAGGTCCCCTGGTGGGGTTCTGGTGTTCTGAACAAGTCCAGAAGAGAAGAAAAAAAGAAACCAAAGTCCCAGAAANACTGCTTTGAAAAGTTCGTCTAACCTTTTTTTTCCTTTCTCTCCCCTCGCTTGGGCTCAGTTTAAAGGCACAGAAAGGCACAGGAATCATGTCGGGGCATAGAGTGGTGATGGGGGATACAACAGCATAAAGTCACCCCAAGACATTTGGGATTCAATATGTAGATGTCTGTGCTCTTTTTTGATTCTCTTTTATTTTTACTATCCTTCTTATTCTCAGATTTTTTTTTCCCTAAATATTCTAGTGGATCAGGCAGCTCTTTGTCCAAGGTTTTTATTCATTGAGGAATACAGGCTCTGGATCATGTTAGGTCCTTTGATATGAGGAAAGACCACTTTCGAGGGGTTTTGTGTGCCTTCATCTGTTTGATCTTACTATGAAGTTTCTTTGACTTGTGAACACTTGGTTATTCAAAAAAGTCTTAGCAGTAGACTTATGTTTTTATTTTTTGATTTTACTCGAACAGAAATAACCTTTTACTTCACAATCCAAGATTGTTTTCTACAACAAGCTTCTGGAATGTCTTATATCTTAATAAAATCAAGTCTAAGCAGCATCCTTTATCTTATTTCAGTGACTATAATGAAGACATCTTCTATAACACCCAAGAAAATGTTTTCAAGCTGTTTCTACTAACCCTCTCTCTGGACCATTTCTGGGTAATAATTTTCTCTCTAATAACACAAAAGATTTCCTATTCATATCCAAAACACACCAAGAGGTTCTCTGCCAGATTGCTGACATCAGTCCAGAGGAAGCTGTTTTACCATCTTTGTTTTATTTCCTTGTAAATATATGCCTTAGGAGATAAATGTGAAATAATTTTATTCCCACTTAGGGAATTTTGCCTGAGTGGAATTTACCATTTGGTTTTGGGACACTATACAGAGCTGTGACTAATTCTGGGCTCTGCATCTCAGGGCAAAATAAATAATTTTACGTGCACCTCAGGTACTTTATGTCTGAAATAGGCTGCTACAGTGAAGGCAGAGAATGCATTCTGTATCTCATGAATAATGACGGTGAATACCTCTTTTCTCTCATGGTACTGGAGCAATAAGCCAACTTGAGAGTCAATGCAGTGATGATGTTGATGACATTGAGGGATACCCAATAATACTGAGTTGGGCAAATACTAAAATTATAATAGGATTTTTTGTAAAGAATAAAGGGAGAAATTTCTTTTTTATTTCAATAAACCAAGACCAGTTCTGTAATTGACAATTCAATGAGTGTGAAGACCAGAACATATTTTGGAGTGAGGGGGAGAGAAAACAAATGTAAATAACATTGAACTTCATATTTCTGATTGCCTGGTGTT
>WEIT01040225.1:31102-42277 GCA_013389985.1 Dryoscopus gambensis | reverse complement strand
AACATATCAAGGCGAGTGCAGTCCTTACAAGTAGCACCCCTGGGCCTTCTTTTATTCCAAAGCAGAGATATTTACCCAAGGAAAAGAGGGAAGTGATGGAGTAACAGAGTACACATGTTGGGAAAATATGCAGGCAGAGACTGAAGAAAAAATAACATTCTGCCACAAGTAGCTGCCTTGTTCCTCAACTTTTTTTTCCCTTCAGATTAGAACCAGCCATTTCTTGTGCTCTTTCAAGCACCTTCTGTGGTTTCCTGACAGCTGGCTGGAGAGGATTGAAATCTGGCTTGAAAAATAGGCTATGGGTCATGTTATTTTAAAAAGGGGAGAAGCAAAAATTCCCATAATGGTCAAAATCCACAGGCTTGAGTTTTGTTGGGTTATTTTTTTTGTAGAACATCAATGTTGGATATTTTAATAAATAAGTTTAGTTAAAAATTCTCAATAGAGAACAACTACAGAATCAGCTCTTCATTTCTCTTCCCTCTGATTTATAATGGCAAGCAGTATTTTGTGTGGAGTTGCAAGCAGTATTTTGTGTGGAGTTGCAGCATGTCCTTTTTCTCTGGAGAGGGAAATGTTCAGCTTCATAAAAGAGTATGCTGGGGTTTTCTGAAAGTATTTTGTGTTTGTTTGTTTAAGGATATGGTAACACTTCTCTTGCAAAAACTGTTTCATTAACAGAAAGATAAGCTTGAGTAACAGCCTGCAGACTGGTGTTCTTTTTCCCAGCTCTCCTGAGCCTGAATTGAAAATACCAATACATTCTCAGCTTTGTGTTCAAGCAGATGGTTTCTGTTAGGAGTTGTAAAGCTTTCTGGGGTTTTCTTCTTTTGTGAATAACTTCTCTTTTTAAAATATTATAAAAGGAAAATACTTAGTTCACAGAAGTGCTAAGTTATTTGACGTGCATTTTAGGACTCGAGGCTTCTTCTTAGGAGTACAGTTCACTACTCCTGCAGCCAAAGGGCACAGCCCAAAAAGGTAGTCCTGTCAACGGGATTTAAGGAAAGAAAGGAGAAGCAGAGCAAGACGTACAAGAGAAAAATGTCAGCAGGAGGCAGCAAGTAGAGAAAGTCAACTATCATGCCCTGCTATACGGGGAGAGTCAAGAATTCCATCAAAAGTTGTATTATAGTGGCGTATGAGGAAGGTGAAAGTGTTGATTGACTCTTGACTTTTGAACAGATGGACAAACAAAACAACCCCAGGCAGTGGCAGAGCGTGACTGAATCATGTACAGCATCACAGGGTGTTCAGGGACTGAAAGAGTGGAGAGCTGGAACCACGTCACCTGACCAGGGCATACCTGCATGAGCAACTCTGCATCCTCCACATATGTCTTTCAGAGCGTCTTTCTTCTCTTAGCTTTAATAATGTGTTACAGTCCCTTCCACAGAAGAACTAAAATGGGGTCAAAGGAGAGTATCATCAGCATTGTCCAGTCCGTCCATAACACTTCTAGAGACTCATTTAAGGGCAATTTTAACAAGGGTGTTTTTTATGTTATGAACAGACGTTCTCTAAGAACTGGAATAGAAGCCCATGCCATACAGCCCATTCACTGAAAAAATGGGGTTTTGATGGGTAACTGAGATAAAAATAGTCACCAATTCTTAATCCCAGTCAACTCCTTTAGAACGTGAATATGAAGCATAGTCTAACGCGTAGAAGGTGTTGGTGGAAACTAGGAGCTCCATTCTAATGTTTGCTCAGCTCTGGACTTGTTGAGGAGCAATGGATAACACTGGTGAGCAGTTTCAGCTAGTAGTTAGTAATATTGAACTGCTTCGTGAAAATGGGTGGAATAGTTAGTTAGCATCTGCAGTATGTTTTGAAGATACCGATTTCCATATTTCTCGTAGTTTGTGACAGTGCTGCATGTACTGCATGGTGTAAAAGAGCTGTGTTGAATTAACTAAACAGATGAATGTGTCTCATCAGATCCCCTCATGTCCATGCTACAAATGATAAAATCCCACTGATAAGAGATTAAACTGATTGAGTCAGATTTTTTCATCACATCACTGGGTTTATGCTGATTTACATGAAGCTATGCCCATTTGTAATGATTTTGCTTAGTAGGTCCAGTGTCTTTATAAACAAAATTTATAAATTCAAAATTTATGAAGTGAGAGGGTATGGTATCATAACCTATGTCTATTTTCATTAGGGATTTCTGCACCAGAGGTACAAAAACAATTGTGAAAGTATGTTTTATAGTCTTCAGTTGTAGACTGAGCCCTTTCAGTGGTTTTAATGGTCCCACAGTTACACCAGAAAGTTGACTTGGCTTCTGGAAGTAGTATTGAGTGCCAAACCAGATTACTGCTACTGTGTAACCAGTTTTCACCTGTTTTTGTGTACAAAGACATTAATGAAAGAATACTTCTTGGAATAATTTAATGGTTAGAGGAAGGTAGTGCTATTCATGGTTTTGCTAGGCAGTAGCCTAGGTACACTCAGGAATTGTTTGCAAACCACAACAAACCACTTTAACTATCTGTAAAGAGCCGTCCCTGTCAGAAAAATGGGTGTAAGTATATTACCACTTTTCAGGCTTTGTTACTCATAAGCTGTAATGCTTAATGCTCCGAATCACTGGCTATTCTTATTGTAGCACCATTTTTTTTAAAGTGTATTTTTTTTCTGTTTCTGGTATGATTGACTATCATAGCAATAGCTCTGTTTTTCATATGACATACTGTACTCACTATTGTTTGAAATTGCCATTAGAACGTTTGACAATAACGTTTTCTTTCCAAGCTGACTTTTATTTTTTTCAGCACTGATTTTTTTTTTCTGTTCCTTTCCTGTTTATCTAAAATAGCTGAAGGAAAAGGACATATTGCGTCAAGGCTGATAGGACAAGAATTAGACCTACTGTATGTGCTGGTTGCATTCAGGCCTGTGAGCACTTCCTTTCTCCTCCCCCATACCCAAACCCAGCTCTGCTCCATTCTTTGGAGCAAGCAGGATATTGATTTAAAAGGCCTCTAGTCTTTGATGTACTGGGAGACCATGGCCCTTTCTCATTTCTTTACAAAGCCTGAGCCTGAGGAAAACAGGTCCAGGGGATATACGTACAGGATGGAAAACTTCATATTCCCCGCATTTCAGGTAGTGTCTTTGCCCTGAGAGTGATAGTAAAGGAATCCAAGATTTGCTGTGATTTGGTGCTTGGGATTGGTTACAATCTAAAACTTGGTCTGGGCTTAGTGCAGAGCCAAATTCTGAAGTGATTTAGTCCTACTGCATACATGTTTACTCCTTCATGGATATAGACATAATGGGAGAATTTACTCTTATGGAGTTGCAAAAGATTTGTTAACACGTGGAATTCCCACTGGTTTAATTTAAATAAGTTTAATAGGTTTACTGGAACTTGTGCCACACCCATGTTCCTCCTCTGTTTAAGCTGCATTTCACTAAGTGCTTACACAAGGGTTTGCAATAGTTTAGGTAAATTGGATATCAACTGTGCATTTACTTAAAGCAGTGTAATTTCCCTATGTAAACAAGAGTGAAGTCAAAACCCATGGACAACCCCCTTCCTCCGGACACAGCTGGAAGGCGTTGCTGAGCTCAGTTACTTACCACAGTCCTCTGCTGGCCGCTGCTCAGCCATGGACAGGGTTTGTGTGTACACTCCCCAGAACGTTTTGGGGTGTAGGGTAAAGGTGCATTAGCTCAAACCACTCATTTAAATTGATGTGACAAATCCTGTCTGGAAACACTCGCACCGGCGGCTCCGCCAACTGCTGGGGAGACAGCAGCCCTGAGCCGGGTGGCAGATAGAGGCAGCTGGAGGGCAGCAGTCTCTCAGACTAGGACAGCTGTACTCAGAGTCAGCATCTCCCCATCAGCTAATTTCCACACAATCTAGGGTCCCTTCAACCAGCTTATTCACACTTTACCCTTTACTAAAGACTTCACAGTTGATTTAACTTATGAGTCAAGGAGCATCGACTTCTATCCACTAGTGTGCCACTTCTATCCACTACATTCAAGCTGTCAGACATCAGGAGATTTGTCTACTGTATATTGTTTACATTTCCCAGTTAGTGCAGAATATTCAAGAGAGCAAGTTTCAGTTCAAAATCCAAAGGGGCTCCACTTGGCATTTCTCTTCAGGGTTTCTTTACTGTCTGTAATTCTAATTGTAGGATATCTCTGCACAGCTGCTTTTCAGTTTCACTCTTTGCTCAGTTTGCCATTGTTG
This sequence comes from Dryoscopus gambensis, assembly GCA_013389985.1. NCBI lineage: Eukaryota > Metazoa > Chordata > Aves > Passeriformes > Malaconotidae > Dryoscopus > Dryoscopus gambensis. The sequence goes on along the minus strand of WEIT01040225.1, from coordinate 38,055 downwards.
ACTGAAAGCAGCCTGTTTTCTTTCCAGTGCCTTCAGTGGAAGTGCTGCAGGCTCCAGTTACCTCTGTGATAATCAGGGAAGATCTTTTGTAAATATCTGAAAAAGTGCTTTAGCATTAAGAAGTGAGCATGTAGGACCTCATGTGCTACATTCAGTGGCAACTGAAAAGGATCAAATAGTTTCATGGTTCAGCTCCATAGCAATTTAAACTGCTCAGTCTGCTGTGCTCCTACTCATTCTGCTCCCAGCTCCCTCTCCTTCTCTTGCTCTGGCACTGGCACTTTCCTGACCTGAATACTTGCATGAACTGGCTTAAACTGGCTGAAAAACAATCCAGGGGGATTTTTTTAGGCCACTCAGCTGAGACTGGTTGAAGGTGCCGTGGAATGGCATCTTTAGATAATCGTTCATCAGTTCCTGTAAGCTTTCCCGTTACATAAGACAGCTCTGGCTGGTGCTGTTTTCAGGACAGTTTCTGAATTTGGTGGCCTGTGTTTCACAGTTCACAGCTGACTTACAAATGCAATTCTCCATGCAGCCAGGACCTTCCATAAAAATGTACTAACATGTATTCTTAAAACCACTGAAAAGAGTGTCCTAAGTTAATTGCTGCATAGGCTCTTTAACATCATGAAGAGTTCAGTTTCAGTAGGACAGTGTAAGTCTCCAGACTTAGATTGGACCTACTTTGTCTCTAAGAGTCACTAACAGTAAACTAAGAGTTTGAAGGCATTTGCCTTTCAGAAGAAGTCTAGCAGGAGCAGGGGTTAGAATTCTCTTTGCTGTAGTCTGTTTCTTTTCCCTCCCAGCAGAGAGCAGTTGATCGCTTTGATTCCCTCCATAAGGGATCCTTACTGCATGTTGACATACAGGACTGCAGAGCAGCGTACACATCTAGGGTAGGACCTAGAGCTATACTCCTTCTTCTCATCTTTGGTCTTTCTGCTAAGAGTCAGTGGTCCAATGCGAGGTTAACTAGGGAAACCCACCTGAAACCTTTGTTGCTGATATCAGCAGAGAAGTCCCAGAGTGAATGGTCAGAGGCAATACATCATTCCTGTCCTTAGTCTTCCTCTGTCTGAGTGACCATGCAGCATCAGGCAGTGGGGAAGCTTGTGCTGCTGCTTATCCCTCATGTGTTTTGCAGTTAGATCCCAGCATTCTTACGACTTTTTATTTTTGAGCAACACTAATTTGCAGGCAGAACAGAACAAAAAAACTTTGATCATGCAATCCTGGTTTGTTTTCACTATGTTTTCTGTATCTATAGAGTAAGCCCTGGCAAAGGAGGGTGATAAGGAGTTAATGGATGGCTGTGTTTGTAGGCACAGAAGCACACACCACTACACCTGCAATACCAGAAAGCATCTACAACAAAGTTGCAGACACATGAAAGCCCAGGCAGTGACCTTCAAAGGAAGTACATGGATTAAGACTAGTGCAGAGATAGGCATGGAATTGCCCCTGTTATCTGGGGAGCAGGAAGCATCTGGGTATATCAATGTGTCCTAAGTGATCTGTTGAGGAATTTAAGCTCAGTTTTGAATGTGTTTGGTCATTTGGAATTGCTCTCACCTTATTATTGATGGACAGGCAGAGCTAGTCACCCCATCATTGTTGCAGTTGTCTTATACCTTCTGTTATAAAATCTTGTTTCCTTCTAATTATAATTTACCATAGCATTTGAGCCAAAAAGGCTAATATAAGGGACTTCTCTGAATGGTTTTGATAGAAAGTTTCTTCAAAAAGTTTGTACTGAGTTATGAAGAAAGTGGTTGTTATACAAGTGATTGAAAGCAATTCTTGAAGCTCTATGGCCTCCATTTTTGGGCACAGATTGCACATTATTGATGGATGAATGGGGTGTTAGGAGAGGAAAAGGGAAAGGAGTTTTATTTTCACATAAAAATTTACCACAGATAGTCGTATTCTAGGCATGCTCCAGCACAAGGTTGAATCCATTTTCTTTTGAAATTCCTTTTCCTAACCTTTAAGAACTGTTGAGTCACTGTAAGGCAGTATTAGGACACAAGAAATTAATATGTGTCCCCAGTTTCACAGTACCTATCTGGAGCACAGCACCTTGAAGGAACCCAGTGAGCAGTAGAATCACGGCAGCGATGAGCTGGGAACCTGTTGAAGTGGAAGACTGCGGAAGTAATAGCCACGATGAGGTTTTAAACTGGCGTGGCATAAGAGGAGATCCGTGTAGGAAGATATAGCTTAAAGGAACTCTCCAGACCATAAATATATGCTGAGGTTTTGAATCTTGCTATATTTCACTGTTGCATAGCAACTGGCTGACAAGATATTTGCTTCGTTTCCCTCTTACCTTTAGAAAGAACATTGTGCTTCCTATTTGTGCATGCAGTTAAAACTATAAACCTTAGATCTAAAGCTACCCAAACCCTAAAATACCAGTATTTTTCTCTGATGGAATGCAATTAGACATTTTAAATTAATAAATTGACAACACTAAACCAGAACCTGATATTTTGGCTCTAGGATTTGATGTCAAATACAACTGAAACTCAGTAAATTTTGGGGAAAAATGCCATGTATGGCAACAAGTCCCAATGCTGATGTCTATTCTGTGAAAAGATCAAGAGCATCTCATTTATCAGTCCTCTGAAGAAAGCAGTTCATCGTTCTGTCCAAGCAAGGGAGACTTTTGCTGAACTACAAGGCAAGAATTCTATCTAAATAACAATTTAAATTTTAACAATCTCTTGGGTAAAATTTTATCTATCTCTTCAGTACAAATGAGTTCATGGTAAGGACATCTTTTTACTTTCTCTCGCTCAGTTTCTTTAAACTTTTGGAGTGCTTGTGAATGTAATTTGAGTTTGACCTATTCCTAGCAATCACAGAACTTGCTTCAAAACTCTGGCTGTTCTCAAAATGCTCTGTTTTGATATTGGCAGCATTTAAGCCCTTCTCATTTCCTCCCTAAAACTGGAAACTATCTCTTGATTTGTGAGAGGTAAGGAGTGGCCCAAATGATAAAATTGTCTTAAGAGACTATAACATTTTTCATGAGATGGAGTTCTATTAGCATGTAAAATTGCCTTTGGTTTGATTGCATCTCAAAGTTTACCAGAACGTACTCAAATAGTTTCTAGTTCTAAGAAGTGTGTAGACCTCAGTTTTGCATATGGCCATCTCTCCAAACCACAAGTCACTAAAGAATGTCAGTGTGATGTTTGGCGAGTTAAAGGAGGGCAGCACTCCTAAAGCAGACTTGTGGTTTTATCCCTGCAGTAAGAAGACTCAAATGTTAGAGAGATTATTTTCTTTCACATGTATTATAATTTATTTTTTTTCCACAGTCTGAAGTAGCAGCACCTGTGTAACCTTATTTAACTGCCTTCACACATTTTTCTTTCCCTCAGCTAATAGTCTGCCAAAGTGACAAACTTTCCTCACTTTGAACTGCAGAACACCATGAAAACCAGCATTTCTCAGCCTTGTCCAATACTGTAAGTCTTTTATGCACTGTTCATTGGGAGCTGTCATTTTATTAATGCTGTAAGAATATGACTGCCATAAAACAAGAGTATATCTTAGAAAGAAGTTGTTACAACTTGCTAAAATTAAAAAAAAAAAAAAAAGAAAAGAAAAAGAAAAAAGAAAAGGTTGATGCTTATAAGGATCTACTGTTTGCTTAGGCCTGAGTCTTTCCCAAGACTGGATCATTCCAGATAACTTGCTGCTGCTCTTTGATTAAGAATTTTTTCTCCAGCAGAGGCTGTGAGGATCATACATCCAAAGACTAGAATTCAGTGTTAACAAGAGGAGCTTGCAATTATGTTCCCTTACCTTTAGGTTGATGAAAAAAAACCCCAAACCTTTAAGTCTTTCCTCATTGTCTGGGGACCTGAAGGATGTTCATTCAATTTTTGGCTTCTCAGCTCATTCTGATAATGAGAATGCTACTTAGGCTGGGGTATTTGAAACCTGCATGTGAGTTCACAAAGGACAAGAGAGGCCTGAGACTTGTTACATATTTAATTTCTGCTCTCTGGGACACAACAGAAGAATTATTATAATCACCATTTGCACCTGAAACAAGGAATCTTGTCTCCATTCCAGTTCATTTTCCACTCACAAGAATCTATCCTTTTCCATCACAACAGTGATGGTAGTTCACAGCAAATGATCTGCCATGTGGGTAAGTGGCATTCAGTTCCTTGCTTGCATCTTTCTGCCATCTGGTGCTACTGCTTTGCTATCTGTTACTTCTTATCCAGCCTAACAGAGCCCAACTGTCCCTGGAATGGCCTAGAATTGATTTCAAAGAAATGCACGTCTGTGAAAAGATAGGTGCAAATCCCAAAGAGGGGGCAATTAGTAGCTTCTTTTAGTAGTCTTCTTTTGAGTCCAAGGTACCTGCCTTCCAGTGACCAAAAAGTCTTATTTTTATGGTGAACAGCCTTTTTTGTTACAGGTCTTACTAACATAGGGAAGAGAATTTGTTAAAATACTAATTTTATTTTCATACTATCACTTTAAACATGAGCCAACTCTGTTTTCCTGAGAACCAATGAGGCTTGAGATTTTTTTTAATTAAAAGCCAGCAAGGATGGGGGTTTTATTTCCTTTCCTGTCGAATGCATTTGAAGCACCTCTGTCTCCAGCTGGCTGTGGGAGCAGAGCCAGCCCGTAATGGTTTCAAGCCCAGTGTGTGCATAGGGGAAGAGTTTTCACCTGATTGATGACTATGAAAGAGCTTGCAGCACAGACTGCTGAAGCTGGTAGCACTGGAATTGTTTAGAAGATAAGAGAGAGGAGCTGGATGTGTTTTTGAAAAGCTGGCAGTTCTTCCCAGTCAAGTGCAGTAAATGGCGCATGAAGGGTCTCATTACATCAGCTTGTGGGCACTCTGCTCCATGAAACCTATTGAAATGGTTGCCAGAGGTTGAAGCTGAGATTGGTTGAACTTTCTTGCTGTCCTGTCACTGGCCTTACAGCCATTCCTTCAGCTACACTGCCAAAAGTTTTGTTTCTGGGCCTATCTATCCTTTAGGACTTTTTAAGAGTAGGCCTGAAAATTATTGTTCACCATGTATTACTTAAAAATGCAAAGAAGTGTGACATTGAAATACCTTCCACAATTGTGGTATCCTTTCCAACTTTACATAAGATTTACTGCTTTCCAGGCCTCATATTGCTCCAGTTTTAGCATGGATTTCTTAGGAAATTCATAGTATCTTATCTCTACCTGATCCACTTCACAATGGCCACATTGTCATTTCCTTAGGTATGATAACGTTATTGGCCGGAGTGATTTAGTCTTTGCTTTAGGGCCTTGTGATGTTGCAGTTGTCTTTATAGCACCTCTCTCTTGGGAATGCTTCCAGCAGTATGCTGTAGAGGAGAAGAGAAAACATCTTTGTAAAGGAGTCTGCTCTCAGTCATCACATGGGTAGAAGTGAAGTGTATTATGTTCAAGGCTCACAGCTTAGAGGAGCAGGAAAGAGGACAGATTGTTAAGCAGAATGTGAGATGGCCCCAGGATTGCACTTTGGAGGAGTTGACTATTCTTTAAGTGGGGAGGACAAGACATCCACAGGAGCACTTAAAAGTACAAATAAGATAGAGGAAATACAGAGACTAGAAAGAGGGGAAGGAGACTGAGGAAAGAGCGAAGGGCAAGGTGGCACACATCCTGCTCATTGGGGTGTGTGTCCATAAAAATGGGGCTGGATATTTGCGAATGTGCTCATCTGTGGGTTTTCAGGTTCCTGCTTCTCACCAGATCAGAAGCTGCATGCATGGCCTGTTTCATGATTAGTGTTTCCATGTGGAACCATAAAGCGCAGACATGCTTGAAGATGGGCAGGTGGCAGGAGAAATTATCTGAGCTTTATGAAAAGCCAAAAATTCAGGAAGACAGACGTTTGGTTTCAGTTCTGGGCAGATGCTTAGGTCAAGTCTTATTTTGTCCAAACCACTTCCCCTACCCTTAGGCATTATATTTTCAGACTGAAAGGACAGGCAAAGCCCAGGGAGATTCCAGAGCATGGCTTGTTTGCAGCTGGCTGGACACGGAATTCATCAGCAACAAAGCAAGACTCGCTCTTCTCCTGCAGATATGGGGAGAACTTGGATTTGTGCATGGACACAGAAGCATGCGCAGGCATGTATGTGCACACACCAGAACAAACCAGTTCTTCCCTGTCTGCTGGGGAGGCTTCAGTTACAGTATCTGAGCCAGAGATTTCATTTAAGCCATTTGGACCCATTCAGACTCAGAGTGCTGTAGCCTTGCCTGCCTCCTTCCTCTCTCAGCTCCCAGCCAGAAAAATCCTCCCCCTCGCTGCCCTCCCTTTCCAGCACACACAACACAGAAAGCAAAAACCGACCCAAGCTTGCCTTTGCAGCTGGGACTTATCAGGCAGAACACACACATGTAGGTCATCCATGGGAACTAACAAAGTGTTGGATCAACAAGAGCACTGCGGGGGGTTGCAGGGCAGCGGGAGGAGCAGGGACGGAATCTTTTTTTATCATTATTATTATTATTATTATTGTCTGCTTTTTTAGAAAGGAAAAGGAAGAAAGATTACAGCAGCTTTTCTATTAAATGAAAAGATTAGCATGCCGTGGATGCCTTGCAGGGATGTGATGAGATTTGCAGCAGATGAGTTGGTTGCTAGGCAATGCTAATGAAAAGCAGGCTTTCAAAACTTCTGTGTTGTGTGGGCCCAAAAGTTATCTAGCCTCCCTCCTGCAGCCTCCACTCTCCCCAGCTATCCCCCCCAGCTCCATGCAACTTCCCAAATATTTATAAAATCCTCACCAGGAACAAGAAAGATAGATGCTGGAGTGGGCTTTTGACAACTCGCTCTTTCTGAGCTGCCCAGGAGATACACACACACACACACACACACACATATGCACACGCACACGCACACGCACACACAAACACACATACAAGTTTGCTGATTTTC
>WEIT01040225.1:1642-31037 GCA_013389985.1 Dryoscopus gambensis | reverse complement strand
AAAAAAAAAAAAAAAAAAAAAAAAAAAAAAAAAAGGCAAACAAAAGAAAGGAGAGAAGAAAAGTTAGCAGTGGCTTCCAAAGCAGCTCGGTCTCGGATTTCAGAGTTCAGTCAGAGTTTAGGGCTGGCATGTGTGTGCGTGTGCATGTTGGGGGTAGGTATGTGTTTGTTTTCGATTTCTCTCCATGCGTTTTCAAGCTGGGCTCTAGCTCTTCCCCTCCTCCCATCCTGCTGCAAGCCTCCTTTCCCTTTCAAGGCCTTCTGACACAATGAGCTTATTTTCCCATGCTCCCTGTGAAAGCTGGGGTATGTGCGTGAAAGCTGCAGCCTCAGAGGACTCTTTTAAATACAGAAATTGAACGTTGCTGAAGTTACAGACAGGGTTTCTGCTATTTTTACAAATGACCCTTGTCTTGCTCCGCTTCTCAGAAGTATCAGCATTCTTAGATATCTTACCATCTGTCTCTCTCAACTGTTTTTTTAAGTGAGTTTAATGTTGGTATGACAGCATTGAAGACTGGTGTTTACTGCTTGCTCCACATTCTCCTTATTGCTGTGGCTTATGTGCCTCAATCCTGAGGCAGAGTCCTTTCACGTGAGCAAAAAAGGGTATTTCCATGGTCAGTTCTAGGCTAAAACTGTCAAAGAGACATCATTTAACAAGATCTAATTCTAAATAATCCAATGGAGTAATATAGCCCTAGCATGAAAAAGCAACATTTCAAAGTTACTGAGCTACCTTGGGCCTGTAGATTGGGCAGGGAACCTGCAGAAGCAGAGCCTCACTGCACTGCCCACTTTGAGATTTCACCCACCCCCTGCTGCAGTGTATCACATTGGATGTAAAGTCTCCCTTCAGTACCAGTGTTTGTTTTTCATGAATGCTTCTGGGGAGGTAAGAGGTTAGCATGAATTGGAAACAGAATTTAAAATTACTGTGAAGAGTGAACACAAGTCTCATATGGTGGTCCCATATAGTCCAAGTTTGACTGTTAATGATCTTGGTTGAGGTCTGCAGAAGTCAGTGGCACTTGGCCTAGTGAAAACAAGAGCCTGTTGGGGGGATGTGGGATTTTTTTGTTTTGTTTTGAAACATGCTGGAGCAGCTTTGTTTTCCCTGGACTCTTTCTCACTGATGCCAGTATGAACTGTTAATCAATAAGAAATTATTTTGACAGATTTTGTGGGGCTGCTGCAGTAACCTCTTTATACCATATTTCAGATGGCAGAGGCCTGTATGTTCTTTCTTTTTCATTTTCTTCTTTTTTTTCTACCATCAAACCTGTTTTAGTACAGTGTGGATAGATGATATATTAAGCCAATGTCCTAATCATATGTGGTCATTGAAAATCTCAAGTCATTCCCTCCAGAAGTTAATCTTTCAGTTACCAGTTAGGGGAATTCAATTCTGCTTCCATAAAATCTCCTCCTGTTTCAATTAAATAGGAATGGCAAATTTCTAAATGCTTGAGAATACAGCCAGCTGCTGTGTGCAGACTGTGGGATGACTATTCAGGTAACACTCCATTATTTGAAGTAAGAAATTTGGCACTGCAGGACATGTTACAGGACATGTTAGTGGTGAGTGTGGTAAGGGCGAATCAACCATGTGCCCTCCTTCCTCTCCTTTGTCAGGCCAAGCAAAATGCCTAGACAGTACATTTTTGAAACCTGGCTCCAGGCATTCCAAGTCTGTACAGACATGCCTGCAAGGTACATTTGGCCATTAGAAAGGTAAACTTATTTGTCATGTTTTTCCCAAGCTGTTGTGTAGTGCTGTCCATGTGGCTAATTGCTGCCCCAGCTCCATTTCTGTTGTGAATATAGGCATTGCTCTGTGTAGCTTGGTCCTCTCTGCTTTGATATTTTCTAGAATAAAAAGTGATGTACAGATTGAAAATAGGAGCATCTCTGAAAAAAAAAATTATCTGATGTTCTACACTCTGAAATCAAACACCTGCACATGCCGTTCCCACAGGGTTTTGCTCCCACCAGAATGGTGTCCCAAAGCCTTACGGGCACACACTGTCGGGAGTCACTCCTTATACTGCATGTCTTAGCAAGTGACCAAAGTGCTACAAAAATACTTTGTTTTGTGATGTTAACAGAATTACAAAATGAATGTAAAAGATGGCCACCTTTCATTCACATGTGTAAATGCATTTTTTGCTTTTACACTAGCAACTACTGAATTTTGACCAGTCAGGTCTTACCAGCATGCTGGTCATTAGGCAACACATTTGATGGTCATCTCTCTGGCCACTGTGTATGCTACAGCTTGTATTCACATATGCAAGAATTCATAAAGAAAGTGCTAACCCCTTCAAGAAATAGGAGCCAGACCATGTGATTTATCTGTATTACTTATGGGAGATCAAATTGGGATAAATCAGGTGAAACATTTTATCCTGTAGGCTTTGATTTGTTTAAAGAGTAGCTGAGACATTTCAAATGTGTGGCTGAAAGCACTCCAAACAGCAAGAAGACTTGCCTGTGTGCCCACTGGAGTCAGTGGACATTCTAGGGAGTAAGATAGGGTGCATAACAGATTTGGGGGTAAGTACTGACAGACCTACACAAGCAGAGCAGTATTTGCTGATTGAGAGATAGCGAAACATGTAATTTTTCCCTAAAGAAATGCTATGTCACTGAAATTTGCTTTGGATTTATGGCTCCATGACTGCCACTACCATCCCTTCTGATTGTTTGGAGAAGGTCCTCTGCAGATTCACATACACTCAATTGATCATGAATGAAGCTAAGAGCAGTTATTAATCTTACTGCCTGGTTGCACTCTAAACTGCCTTCTAATCCTGCCTCTGTTCTCTTTGACAAAGAATGCAGTGAGATGAAGGCGGGATCAATGCCAGCATGGAGCTGCCCTTTTTAGTAGTTGTCGAGGCAGGGTTTTATACATCAGCAACAGTGAGTAGTTCTCAGTGTAGTGGGGGAGAAGGGAGTGGAGATGAATTAAAAGGGTCAGATGTTGTGCTCCTGAAAGGATGGCAGAGTCCCATCCTGACTCTTGGTCTCTGGTGAATTTTCAGTTCCTTGTATTTAATGACTGACCTAACGAGACATTACAGCCCTACTGCCCTTTGGAGATCCATGAAGAGCTCAACACAAGCTAAGAAAGGGTGCATTGTGTCTTTGATCCAATGGGCAGTATTTCACAGGCTGGCAGATTTAATAAAATCTCAGAGGAACCTCAGCTCATTTTTTAAGAGGCTTAACATTGAGTTAAAAGTTCCCTTTACTCCTGCATTGTTGGAGACCATTCCCTTCTTGTGTGCTGCCAGAGGACCTGCAGGGAATTGGGGCTTCATGAGACCAGATTGGATGTAGGCAGCTGGTTGAGGCTGGTTAGAAATCTGCAGGAGGAATAGCGGGATGCAAGAAGCTTTCTAAGCCTTTTTGTTTCTCAGTCTTTACAGTCATCCATTGCTTCACATGCAGTGTGACAACTTTACTCCACACCTGAAAGGAAAGCGAAGCTACTGATTGATAAGGCCTTTTGATCAGTAATTTTGAGCTGCATGACATGAAAAACTGTGTAATACCAGTATTTCTAGAAATGTTATTTGTCCCACCATCAACACGAAGTTATCCAACTGACTTGACAGCTAGAAATATGAACAAGTTAACTATCACAAAGTCCTCCTCTGATTCAATGTTTATGGACATAGCCAGAAAGCAAGTATGAAGATGGAGAATATCTTACAGACTGATAAATGGGTCCTTGGAGCTTCAGATAGTGCCATAGTTTCTTGTTCAAAGTTGCTAATCTAATGAAAAAATGCAAAAGGTGGGGAAGAAGAGCAGGGAGCCAGGCAGGCTGGAATAGATTCCTTGAGCAGCAAGCTTTCTTTGATGTTTAGTGCTGAGAGCTTGGGAACTTTTGCACCAGGAAGCAAATTGCACTGTGCCGTTTTGGAGTGCAGGTCTAGAGCAGGTCAAAATCTGAAAACTGAAGAGAACTGCAGAGTTTGTTTTTGAACATCTAAACACTTCAACCACTACTCTGCTCACTTCTGTTATTGTTATGGAGGTGCTGGTTGTGGCCTACATTGGTAATTTCACAGGAAAAGTTCTAGTAAGCCATATGTTGACCCTTCAGTCTAAATTTATATAGAACAACTATTGCTAGGAAAATTTTAGTGATTAGTTTAAGGGGGCAAAAGGATTTTGCTTAGATTTTCAAAAGCGCAGAGTAAATATTTCCAAAGTACCAAGCACTCAAATACTACCCTTTTTTGAGAAATGATGTATAGGTTGCATGGTATTTCAGTCACCACTAACTCTGAAGTAGAAACCTTTGCAAACTCAGAAATTTACTGCTAGGTTACTGCCCATTCCTATGGATATGGCAGCCTGCTGGAGTTTTGCATTTGCAGCAAAAATGGAACCTCCACCTAAGGACCAGTAGTTAAAATTTTTATTGTCATTGATTGAAGTTTGGCCTTCTTGGTCGATAAAGGTTCACATTCTGTAAGAAACTTTAACATGAGCAATTAGTCAAAATTGGCACCTGAAATTTTTAGAGATGGGAAAGAGAATGCTCCAAACCCTGCTTTATAAGAACTTTTGCCAATGTATACATCTCCTGTAATATAGCAGCTGAGGCCCCCCAGTTATTGATCCTTGTAAGATCCAGTAGAACCATGCTCCCTTCCTGTTGGCAGATGCAGATCCTGCAGAGATGAACAAAATACAGTCTCCACATATATTTTTAAGATAACTCCTTTCTTGAGAGAAGACAGAAAAGGGGAACAAATGCTTTCAGCAAGAAGAAATTGCTGTTTGGAACTGATATGTCTAGGAGCACTGTTGAATATCAAGAGAAAACAAAGTTAAGTGAACTATCTCAAAGGAAGAGGCAGTCATGTAAAAGGCAAAGATGATTTGTGAGATTTTGCAATAGCCTCCCAAGGGGAGCAAGGCCTTTTGCTTGAGAGATTTAAAATTAGATTGGACAGAGCAATGGAAATTCAGTATACGAGCACCCCATGGGACAGAGAGGATAAGCCACTGGGTCTGCCTTTGCATGTTCCCTTACTCTTTTGTAACTCTTCCTGAATACCTCCATTCCAAATAATAATTTGTTTTCCTCAGATGCCCATCCTGGTTCTCTGTTCCTCCCCTTTTCCACTTTAAGAAAGGAGCTGTGTTTGATTCATGGTGTCAGCTATCTTCCAAGCTCTGATCCAATCCCAGGGGTGGGAGCTCATGGGACTGATGAGAGTAGGAGTAATCAACTGCAGACTTTCCTGTTGCTGAGCTTGCTGCAGGCCTGACCGTTTTTAAGACCTCAACAGATGTTTCTGCTTAGAAACTATTGGCATCTTTATGGACTGTTTTTTCCATTCTTCCCTCCCGGCCCATGTCCAAGCAGCAATGAATTATGTAAGACTACATTCTAGCCTCTTCTTTATTATTATTTCTGTAGATGCATCTTTAAGAAGTACATCTACAGTTCCTCTTTACCTAGTTTTAGATGTGTCAACTTTCTCTTTGACCAAAACACCCAGCTACCCGTAAAAACACTTATGTGCCTTTTCGTCATCTTTCAGACACAGATGCCAAAAATACAAACACTACAATTCCAACTCATGGCTTCAGTTTCAAGACGTCTCTCACTGTTCATACTGTGGTTTCAATCAATATGCCTTTTATTTAAAAGTTAACCCCTTGCTATGGAGCTGCCTGTATTTGTCTCTTACTGCTGGTACTTAGCAAACAGTAATTAATAATAAGTAATGGAAAGAAAATTAGAAACTATTGCTGGAGCTCAAAATGGCTCCAACAAGCATCATCCCTACCTGGTTTAGTGGTTTAGCTGTCAGTTATTAAAAGTGAACACATTTCAGACGGTCTTTAGTAGAGTAAAAGCACTGAGCTGGTTTATTTGCACTGTCGATAAGTGCTTGTAATCCTGCAAAATACTTGTAGTGCATGCAGGGTACCTGATGCAGTCTGAGTAGTCTTAACCCATTACCATTGTACAGCAAAACTTCAAAGCTCAAAACTGACTAGATTAAGTCTCTTAAAAAGATGATGTAAGTAATATGTGCAAGACCACATGCAGATTACTTTAACTTGCAAGACAGAGAAACCTTCTGCGTTGGAAAATTTGGCAGACTACTACTTAATTTCAGATGTACTATAGTAGCAAAAATAAACTGTTTCCTTCTTTGGGAACACACTACTAGAAGGAGACAGAGTAGTTTAGCCCATGTGCCACAGCCAAATGTGGGATTTTCATGCAGGCCTATGTTTAGTTATTACAGCAAAGGGTTGCTGTAAATCTTCCTGGTGCACTTAGCAACTGAATTCCCACTGGAAGAAAAGCACATCTTTTCTAGTGTAATGCTCTCATTGTTCACCACCTCAGATTCTTTCTGTGATTGTGTTGCTCTGACAAGGCGCAATGTCATTGCAAGTGGTCCTCCTGGCATTTTACCCTTTCAGCAATCTAGTGCTGCTGATATAAAGTTACTGAGTAGATGAGTTCCTTTTATTTGCAGTATATGTATACTTCTCTAGTAACAGCCAAGCGATTACTTGTTGTCCTACCCAGGTGCCTCTGCACCGGTTTTGCAGGACTGTGAGGGCTAAAAAAAGACTCATTCCTTTCTTGGTACCTTGTCTGAGACTGCCCAGCAGGAGAGGCAGTGGTACTGGTGGATGTGATGTGGCTTTGGATCATGGAGACAAGCAGGGCTGGTTATCCAGCCACTGGAGTCCCACTCTAAAGACAGCAGAGTGCAGTACTGTTAGTGCAGGCATTGGATGTGCCTCTGCTGGCCTGTGTGGCCTGGGCTCACAAGAGCCCTCACTGAAGTACCCTGCATTTTTCCTCCTGAAAGTAGAGTGCTGAATCTCACATGGTGAGAACTGAAATATATACAGTAGGAGTATATGAGATAAAATTGCCTCATCTTTTTCTGACTTTCAATAGAAAACCATACAATAAGGATTGTGAGGTCAACCAGTTCAGCATCTTTTTTCAGCACCTTTTCTCATTTGTGTGAGAGCTGCATACAGCAGGCATTATGGTAAACAAGGATTTTTTAAAGGCTTTTAAATATGTTTTTACTGGAAGATAAAGCATTACTAATGGGAGCAGGTATTTCCCCAGATTTGAACAGGGATTGCCATTGCAATTGTCAACATTTTGTTGACTAATGTAAAGAAGACACAAGCTCTGTGCCCTAATGTTCAGAGAGCTTGACATGGTGCAAACATCTTTGTTGTACATCCTTACTGCTGCCTGGTTTTGCTGTTGCTCTTAAGACCTGGTGCTCTGCTGGTGAAAAGTCACCACAAACTGAAGAGACAAGATCTAAACTCAAGAATTCCTGTACTTGCTCCTTTACACCATGCTGTTTTCCTTAGGAGAGTTTAATTCACTTCAGGATCCAGGAGAGCTATGAGCCAACCTTTGAGCCATTATCCACTAACAAAAATCTGCAGTAATAGCAAATGGAGCATGTAAGCTGCCTTGCCAAGGAACTTGATGCTCTCTTTTCTCAGAGGTCTCTGTGCTGAAGGTCTCCTCAGATCTCTCCCTGTTAAATATGAAATCTCTTAGCTCCCCAGAGCCCATGACTGGCCCTGGCTAATGGCTTTTTGCCAGTCCTTTTTTGTATGTTATATTGTTAGCTGACACTGCATTTTTACAGTTCAGTTTTGTTTCTCATGGTCTTAGAAGAGGCCATTTTAATTTCAATAAATATATCTCTTTGCCCAGTACACAGGATTCTCCTGGCAGCTTGGTGCTCACAGACTATAGGGAGCTGTAAACAACACTGTTTACACTTTCTGCTGATACCAGAACATTAGCATATAAATAGGGGAGAGATTTAAACAGGCTAAAACAACTCCAGCCTGGCTCATTGGGAAGGGCGGACAATCTGCTTTTCACTCTCCTTGCCAAGGATGTCAACTTTTCTGTGGGACTATTGCAAGAATGAAGGGCTTAAAGAGATGGGAAGCTTTTATCAGACAAAAGAAAGGTCGATGAGCCTTAGAAATGCAGAAATACACTGAATAACAGTCTGCCTGTTGGGATTTCCTTGTAAGCCCTGTTGGTGTTAGTGTGGGCATGTGGAGGGAGGGGAATTACTTAAAAATCACTGCAGAGCTGTTGGATAAGAGCTTCCTTTAAATGGAACTTGCAGCAAAGTGTTAAAAATATGATAATTACACCTGCAATGAGCATATTGCTTTAGAAGTTGTTTCATTTACCCTAAAGAAACATGTCATCTGATCTTTACATTTTTTAGCTGCAGAGTATTTTAGAAACATGGTACAGCCAAATACTAACCCAAATAACCTCCCATATCTTATCTATCTATTGAATTACTAAAATTCCAATCACCTTTGGCACCAGTGAGAGATAGGCACAAATGCTGCAGTTACCATCAAATTGCTTGAATCCTTTTTTATTCTTTATCCTTGAAGTTTGATTTTATTTTTTGTCGTAGAATATGTAAAGCAGGGTTAACAGGAACATAGATACAATGGAGAAGAAAGGTTCTCAGTTAACAGTCCATTGGAAACCAGAGACCGAGACAAGGAAAAAGAACAGCCAGAGATGATATTTCCAGGTGAGAAAGAGGTACTGTGGGATTGTAAAGAAAGCTGTCACATGAAGAGTGGGGGTGAAACTGTGAAACAGAGCTTAACTGTGTTGGGATTTGTTGTGGGCTTTGCAGATGTGCCTCAGCAGCCTGTAGACCTTTGGACAGACTTCCATTTCAGGGCTGGACAGCTTTATGTAGAGCAGCCACTTGACTCGTTTTCCTTCTCTCTGCTGGAAGGGAGAATGTTTGTGATGTTGGTTTTCCTCTTCAGAAGCAATGAAAATTTGTGTCAAAACAAGAAATTCCCATGGTTATTTTGTGCCATCACCTTCCTTTTTCCTCTAGAAAAAAGAGTGGTTTCAAAGTTACATTCCCAAAACTGGTAGAAGCACCGTGATTTGCACAGTGTTTACTACACAGAAGTTGCTGTAGGAATGTCCTGCATAGCCACCATAAATATGGCAGTGACTGTGACAACTGAGGCACATGAAAAAGAGGAGGAGATGGAAACTGGACTGGCTTTTACTCTAGGCCTCTTCTAGAGCTCTTCATCTGCTGCATCTGCATTTGGTCTTCCCAGGGGCTTCACTCAAGTCCTGGAATAACTGGCAGTGGTGGTAAAACACAAGTCAAAAGGCACTTTTCAAATCAGCCTGCAGTGCACACACAAGCTCATGCCTATGCAGTCAGGAGCTAATACAAGCAGGAGATAAACCTGTTCTTTGCTTGGGTTGCAAGTTGCCAGTGATAAACCACTGCCTTTGTGGGGTAGGCATGACAATTGCACACTGCTGGGGTGGCTCCATGAGAAAAGGAGATGTTTCTGTGCTGGGGGACAGTGGGTGTCCCAGAAGGGGAGAGGCATTGGGATTGAGGACTGCAGAAGACTCTTGTATTTCAGAAAAGGCCTTGATCACAAATCCACCACATTCTCCTACAGGATTAGTCGCCCTTAGATTAACCTCATTAACAGTAATTATAAAGTCTGACACATTTCTCTGTCATTATCTCCGTTGTATCATGTCATAGGATTTCTTCCCCCTGCTTCTGTCTTTTTATCTGTCTGTTGGATTAGAGACCAGAGTTTTTCACTATGTTATCTCTCAAGTTTTTTTCCTCCAATGTAAACTGGCCAGTTTTAGCACAGGATGCATTGCAGTGATCAAAGTTTAGTATCTCAGTTTTGTCAGGCAAATGTGAGATGAAAAGGACAGATAGTTGTTGTTTAGATAGTAACTTTAATATCACTGAGGGAAAACTGGGCTTTGTCTTGAGGTTGGAATTCCAATCCCATGGGTTTTATCAATCTTTAATGAGTGTGGGCCTAGAAAAATGTTCTCCATCTTATGGAATTTCTGGGTCTCTGTTGGGAAGGAGATGGCTAGAGCACTTCTGTCCTGGCAACTTGAAGGAAAGATTAATAAAGTACCAAGAGTCTTGTGTTCAAGGCAGGGTGGTCAACCAAAGACCTAGCAGAGGAGAAGAGCTAGAAAGTGCATATACACTATGTTAATTTGTTTAAAGAATGTTGTTCCCAAATGGCAGAGGAAGGATTCTGTTCAAACCTGGCAAATGTGGAAACTACACTGAGATGCTCTTTGCTGCTGTGGATCTCCAGCACTGAAAGTAGAGTGAGAATGAAACAGGAATTGTGGCGCTGGGACTAAGTGAGCTCCTTGACCATGCAGTTCTCATGCTGGATTTAAAGTATCACAATGGACTTTTTTTTTTTTCCCTTGTGCCCAAGGATCCAGAAGCAGAGGGAAACCAGAACAATGTTGTAATCATTAAAAGCCCAAGACAGAGAGCTGATATCTGGAGCTGAGCTATATTAAATGTTCCCTCCTGCTCCATAAACTCAGTTTATGTTATATGTAACAAGATAACCAAAAGTTTCCTCTTCCTTGGGCCGACTGTCACTTATAGCCAAGGCAGGTCCCATTTTCTCNAAAAAAAAATTGATAGGCCCTGTTGTATATACTCCTCTCACCAGAGGGCAATGAAGTCAAGTCTGTTAATATAGGCCTGTCTGGCATTACATAAGCGATGCCCCCTGTGTGCGGAAACCCAAAGAACACCACCTGACTAGGCAACAGTATTTGAATAGAAAGGTGGCACTGGGTCAGGGTGACTCCAGCACAACAGGTGGCACACAGATAAGCAGGCTGCCCCAATTGTCCACAAAACAGCATGGGATACCAGTGGGAGGACTTGGCAACAGTCACTGCCGGAGTAACTGGCATTCACACCTACGTTAAGATACACTTATCTGCATCTCAGTAAATCTGCTTCCAAAGTGGCTTTAATAGACTGCATTAATAAGCCAGGTGCATTGCAAAAACGATGGGGTTTGCAGGCAAGACACTTCCATTCCAAGCAATTGAATTTAACCTAAAGCACAGTTCAAATGCAGAGAAGCTGTGATGGGCAGAAGGCCTGCAGCAAGCCAAAAGGGAAGAGAGTAGAGCATGAGCTGCTGCTTGTCCTTGGAGGATTTTAAAGAGGGTTGATGTGAACTGATTGAATCAAAAGTGAATGGGAGAGGTTAACAAATGCAAAGAGCTGTATATGTAATGTCTTCATTTTTCCATAACTTTTCCTTATTCTCTCTAGAGCACTGCTATTCCATCTCACAGCAATAAGCAGCTCAGCCAAGGACTGTCATTTTGTATTCCAGTCTGACCCAGTATTTTGCAGGGTGCCAAACAACCACAGTGTGGATGCCTCAACCCTCCCCCCAGCCCGAACACACAGAGGAGCATCTATGCAAAGCCTTACAAAGCCTTTCAAATGTCCTGCAAGTGGGACAAAGATAGGAGGAAATGAGATCTTTTCTCAGATTTCAAGAGTCCATTTAAATTTTATACTATGTGGGTGAACTGGGGTTCTCACCAGCAGGCTTTGGGAAATGAAACTTTTGCTTTTGTATACCAGCTTGACTTTAATTCAGGAGCCTCATCACAGCTACTGTTTAACATTTGACCCAGAGACTGTTGGAGGCAAATGTGTTTGGAGAGTGTTTTGAGGGACAGTGACTTTCTGTGAAGCCTTGTGGCCAGGTTGCAGCTGAATCTGAGCCTGTTCAAACAGGTGATCCTATTGGTAATCAGAGCGGGCTGAGGGCAGGACAGGCTATGGAGGACCAGCTCCCACTCCATCTTGGAGCAACTGAGTGGTGTGTTGCCTTACAGCTCTTGCTCATACTTGTGCTGTGGTGAAGGATTTTAGCCTCTGGAGCTATTGATCCATCAACATGCATGAACACAAAAGGTGTATTTGCTACAAAAGCACTGACCTGGGAAGATGGTGGCTTGGCCAGGCCAAGCTAGGGTGCACCCGCTGTGCCTTCCCTACTTGCCACTTGATAAATACCCCGCTCCTTCCCCCACCCTCTTGCCCATTTTCCACAGCAGAGAGCAGACACAAGGGGACCCTTTCATCTTGGCACATCCCCTTGCTGATTAATGTGATGCAATGTTCCCACAACACCACCACTATGCCGGCCATGTAATTAGGCAGGAGATAATGAATGCTTCAGAAACTATTCAGGCAGCAGTGCCCGCCTCCCCGCCGAACAAGCTCCTTTCTCAGCAGTGAAGCCAAGTGGAAGGAGCGGCAGCAGAAATGCCATTGGTGCCTCGCTTAATTGTGCAGGAATCAGGGGCTCTTGCAGCAGAAAATAGAGTAAGGGCCAGTGTGGGAGAGATGGGCAAGTGGATCTACTCTGATATCTTGGGGCCAAACTTTTTTGTGTGTCTTTTCATGTGTTTGACCTTATGGCAGGAGAAGCTTTAAATGTGCACATCTCTGGTTTTGTATGTGTGTGCCTTTTTTGTTTCAAATCAATAGGGAAAGACATCATTTAATAAGCATAGGAGTCTGTCTTCTCAGTAACCCAGAGGCAAAGATGCTGGTGCTACTTAGTGGCCTTTGAAATGTGGGAAACACACTGGGGACACAATAGGCTTATTCTCTTTTAGGGGGCTTTACAGTTAAGCTGCCATTGTCTGGCTAACATTAGCAAGAAAGATACTCCCCTTTCTCCCCGACCTCTATGTGGACTCTGAGAAAACAACCAACTGGTTTAAAATGCACTATCCAAATGCCTTCAGATCACGCGAGAATAAAGCCAGCAAGGAGCTGAAAGTCTGTCTCATCAGCTGGAAACCAACGGATCTTCTGTCAAAGGTCTTAGCAGAAATTCAGTCTTCTGCTCAAATTGCTTTCCCCACTTTTTTATTATTTTGTTTGTTGATGCGAAATCTTTTTAGACCTCATACCTGACCATACTACTTACTAAGTGTAAGCAGTGCGACATGCTGTAAGCAACTGGGAAAACTCACCATAAACTGATTTCAGTAGTTTTAAAAATAAAAGGGTAACTGAAGTTTTGTGCTCAGGACAAATAGGTAGAAAACAGCTGTTGTAATAGTCATGAACCAGGGAAGCTCAGTTTCTGCGAGAGGATTAGGTTAATTTCTGAGCAAAAGGTCACTGGAGGGTGGAGTACATCAGAAAGAGCAATTTACAGGTTATAAAATAGAACAATTCATATGCACACTCACATTTAAGCCTGCTTCACTCCAACAAGCTCTAAAGCCATAATACGTCCTTTTTAAATAAGTACATTCCTAGGCAGACCCACTGATCACCCGACTGAATTAAGTGACAGACTCTTTTGTGCATCCCTTCTTGAATGACAGATGGATGCAAGTTATATTATTGTATTGCTTAAACACATTTTCTAATCAATTTTATATATAATGTGCTGCATGTCACTGCTGTGTATTTTGACTCTGCATCAGAAAATCCTTAGGCTTTCCTAGTATCTACAGTGTCAAGAAAAGAGATTTCACTGAGAATCTTCTCATGTTGCAAATTAATAGTAGAGTTGTGTCCAAAAAGGAAAAATGTGGCAGGAAGAACAGCTTTTACAAAAGAAAATCGGTTCCACTGACGTCTTCACAGAGTTGCCCAGTAGTATGCGTAGTCATGTGCCTCCATGTTGTACAAACACACTGCACTCGTTTGTGCCATGCCGTTGTGTCCTGAAGCAGATGCATGTAGTCTCACTGTAACCCCTGGATCATGTGTCATTTGTTTCTCCTCCCTCTGTCACATGCACAAACAAGGCCTACAGACTCTATGTGTGAAAGGAGAAGGGAAACAGATGACGCGTGATGTGAGCGTTACAGTGCTTCTAACAGTGATGGTCAGCATTTTATTGGTGTCAGGGACTCGAAGGCTAAGAGGCAAAAGAACAACTGAGGAGCCCCATTGTTCCTGCCCAGAACTGGGAAAGAACTCTGTACTGAAAAGAGATTCAAATGTTTTCCATCTGTCTATGCTATTTGCTGGGATGGAATAATGCTCTAACACCAACCTAGGTTAGTACTTCTCTCAGCATGATGTTCTCCAAAAGAATGTAAAAGACAGCGTCAGCATTCACTCTGATTTGTAACCTGGACCCGTATTGATGAGTGCCATTCCCATAAACCAACCAGGCTGAGGTAAAGGTATTTGATTATCTCACTGACAGCTTGAGGCAACATCCTATAGCAGTGAACATGTCCAACGGGTTTCAATAGGAACGAAAACAAGCACAAGTCATGCAGAATCTCTGAGACCAGCTTACTCTCATAAAGTAGGGTATCTCCTTGTGATATCTTTCTTCCCTCTGCCTAAGTTAACAAAGCAAATTGCATCAAACTCCAGCATGCACCACACATCTGGGAGTGAATTTTCCAGGACAAAAGCCATTCAGTCACCAAGAGTTCAGTGACATGACCTTTCTCAGAGCAACCCACAAAGAGATTGGCACTTCTAGAGTTATGTGATTCTGACAACATCTGGAGTTCAGTCGTCTCTGGTAAAACAGATGTTTCACTTCTGCTGATCACAAAATTCTCCCTATGTTCACCAGTCTACATTCTGTTTCAAGTAATATTCAGCCAAGAAATGAACATAAATTTGTTTGGAAACTGTTCCAAAGAATCTGCCACGTGAACTTCAGAGTGTTTTTCTGCTATACTTGCTCTTGACAAGCCCTGAAACCCATCCAGATCTCTAGTTGGGATGGAATCTCTTTTGCATTTGTTCTTTGTTGGCCCAAGTGATGTGAGGACCATCTCAGTGAAACCCTGATAGTGAAGTAGGAAGAAACAAAGTAAAGGAAGAGTCTCTCTGTGTTTCCTTTGGTGTTACTCTAATAAGGAAGGAGAAATGCAGCCACCTATGCTCCCAAATTGTGCTAAACTTGGACCATATTCTGGTCTCTTATGGCTGTTGCAAAATATATCAAAAGATAAATTAGGTAAGAATAATGATACTAAGTAGCACCATGATCACAGAGCCTTTGCTGGACTCCTGCTGTGGCTTGTATAGGCTCATAAATTCCTGCAGACAGAATACAGTGTGTTAAGAAGTCAATAGCATAACAGTTCGTGTTCACTTTTCATTTGCTTTGCATTTTGCTCTTTTAGTAAGAGTAAAAGGCTAAAAGAAGCTCTCTTCTGGCACAGCATACGAGGTTCACCAACCATTTTTGGAGCGTTTCAGAGTTGAGGAACATCAAAACTGGCACAACAAATCAAACCAGGAGAAGGAGGCATGACCAAAGTACCTCTCCAGCAAACCTCAGCAGCTAGGACAGTATTTCCACACAGGTTTGAGCAGGTGTGGGAACAGATGCCACTTGTGCCAGGTAGAGTGCCGTGACTGTAAGATGACAGTTTTGCTGGGAAATAGAAGAGAGAAAGGGGAGCCACAGGAGGCCTGGCATGGTACTGAGCTCAGTCCTGACTCTGCATCCCAGCTCTGGCATCAGTACAGTCCTCTGGCTCTGTGCTCTCTGTCCTCCCATGCCCAGTACAATACCAGCCACATGTGAAACTCCTACTGACTCACACCCACGGCCCAGAAGAGTCTCCGTTTCACCTGTGTTTAGTCCTCCATGCAGCACTGCATGGTCATGTTCTTGAACAAAATCCTCTCTTAAGTGCTGCTGTTTCTCTCTGTCCTAGCTTTGCATGACAACCCATTGCCCAGCTGAAAAACATATTTTTACTGCTGCTAAGTACTTCCTACTACTACTTCTTCCTCCCCCTAACTTCTACCCAGTATAAAGCTTCCCTACCTTAAAAACAAATTGGACCAGGAAGAGGGCTGTTGGAAAAAAACAATGGTTTTAGATAAGCAACTGTGTAACCAGCTGTAGGGGAGGGCACAGAAGAGGGGCAAAAGTAAGCTTGTAGCCAGCTTCTGCACTTGCCAGCCACAACAGGCAGGTGTTTTGCCAGAGCTGAGTGTTCATAAATAAGGGGACACTAAAGAGTTAAAAAGATTTTCAGAGAAAGCCGGCTGATGAGAGAAAAGAGGAGGAGCAATCCTCTTGTGCACAGACTTTCCAGAGCCTCCAGAGATCAGTAAGCCCCAGGATAGTTTTCTTTTAGATGTTTTAATTTAGGTGATTGGAATCTAAATAGATAATGATTTACCCTAAAATTGATGCATGGTGACAGGATATAACTTGTCATAGCAATCAGAACTGCAACAAATGACTGAAATTCAACCCTCAGATTCAGCGTAAAATTCAGCCTGAGAGTGAGGGAATCTGTTACAGTCATATTCTGAGACAAGCGGTTATTTGCTGTGAGTCATTAAAAAATTTGAGATCTGACAAGGTACTGAAAGAGCTCCCATATGCACCTATACGTGTCACACTCGTATCTTACCAGTTCCTGGTAGCCAGCCTTTCTCTGGTTTAATTTCATCTCATTACCCAAAGATATGCCCCTTGTGCATTTATTTTGTTAATGAAATGCTAGCTTTATTGGAATATCAGCTCTGTAGGGGTTGCCAGGACATATAAAAAAGAACAGCCATAAACTACGTTCATTATTATTGCAGTTCAATGCCAGGTCTAGTACTGCTTCCAAAAAGTAGGAAAGAGAGAACAGAACTTAACATGTCCCTGACCTGTCCAGAGGGACAAACAGAGAGCTTTTATTTTATTTGTTTCTACAGTGACTCGGTCTGTAGTAACTGGGTTAAAGTCCACTTAGAAACAAATAGAACAAAAGGCCTCCTGTTAGTGCTGGACATTTTCCCTCTTCAGATATCACCAGAAGGATTTAAAAAAAAAAAAAAGGAAAAAGAAAAAAAGCCCTCTAACAGAATGCAGGAAACCACAAGCTTATGGGAATGTAGCAGCACTTTGGAAATGAAAACACTGCCTCAGACTTTCATCTGCAGGGCTTGCATTTTTTTCCTATTTTTTCCTTACCTTCTTTTCATCTCCTTACAGCTAGAAGCATTTGCCAGGTCAACACACAGTCTGGAGAAAAGGCTGGTGGGGAGAGCAGTTAAGTTGCAGGGGGCCATTGCCAGATCCCAGACAGAGAAGAAAAAAATTGGCTTGTGCAGATCACTGTAGTCTGCAAGGCGACTCCAGCATAGAGGGAGAGAGCTTTGGTGCAGCTGGAGCTTGCAATAGTTACTTGTCAGACTGAGGGTCTTGGCAGGGTCAGAACCATGGATCCTACAAGGAGGGGAAAAGGGCTTTTTTACTAATTTTTATTTGGTATGTCTAGTATTTTTGTGTGTGTGTAGCTTAATGACATCTAAGTAACAAATTACATAATGTTCTCTAAGAGTATAAAAAATAGCTGAAATGTTTTCTGTATTCCATTCTAAACATTGTTATGACATGCCTATATTTTCATTATAAAGAAAATATTTTCCAGCAAGCATTCACTGAATTTCATTAATTTTCACTTCAACTTTTTCCTAAGGAATGTGAACTGGCAGTAACAGAGAAAGCATGTTGAAATTTTATTTTCCGTATAAGAACAATCACTTTATTGAATCTTCCAAAACTTCACAATCCCTGCAACTCCCAAATCTGAGGAAAACTGCAGTTGTCTAAAATGAAATGGGAAATTGAAATTAAATATTATTTCTTGCCTATAGCTTTGGCTATTTTTATGATCCTGTTTTGTACCAAAGACCGTGTTAATTTTTGTTAGGTGAGCTTTATGTTGACCTAGATCTGGGAAACAGCTTGGTAAAAGCTGCAGTGTTGTGTGTAAGGGAAGAATGGGAATGCATAGCCAGAGCTGTATCACGTAAGTCAACTGTTATTTTAATTTCTACTGCTGCAGAACCATAATCTCAAGTGGTAAACTTTTGAGTGACTTGACCAAGACCACATTGCACATAAGTGGTTACTTTAGTTAGTTAGCTGACTGATTCCATGCTAAGTTAGAGAAGTTTGTCTTTGGTCTTCATAGTTAATAGGTAAACAGAGTCGACCTTGCCATGCCTATTTCACTGAGAACTGATGACACCAAGCAGAAAATTAAGTCTTTAAAACAAATTTCCATTGTTAATACTATATGAATCAATTCCTTGTAGTAGTTGGTAATGTGTTATATACAGGGTCTCCTCTTCAGGTCGTTTGGGCTAGTTTCCATAGCAGATAGTTAAAAGAATCAAAAAATCAAATGGCTGGTTTTCACTCAGGTGAAGTGAGTTATTCTAGATCCTAGTGGACAAATTATCTTCTGAAAAGCATCTAAATTTGGCTTCTTAATCAGCATTTTCATTAAAATAATAAAGTTGAAGTACTCTGCTTTCTTACACAAATTATCCTGCCTTAGCCTTCCCTAGGCTGAAGAATTTGAGCTCTCCCAGCTTTTCTTATATGCCAGCCCCTAACCATTTTAGGGTCCCCCCACTGGACTTCACTTTAGCTTACAATGTCTTTCTTGCAGTGTATGCAGTGAGCTGGACAAAATATTACAGTCCTTGTTGACTACCACATGGTTAAAGGCTGTTTTGCCCTTAGTGTGATCACAGCTGGTCACAGTTGAAAGCATGTTTTAAAACCCTGTCCAGAGGTAGAAAATTAAGCCTGACTAGCCAGGATGTTTTAAAACGCAGTTGGGACTACTTACACTGAAAAATTTCAACATCTTACAGCAAGTGCTAACTAACACACTATTTAGCACTTAGATAAGAAGTGTGACTCTTCCTACCTGAGTAGATTTAAGTCCAAATCTAAGGAGTTATTATAATTTAAATATAACAGTTAAATTTAGCATCATCCCAGCAAACAGATGTTTTAACACAAAAGCACGTTCTAGTGGTATTATTGCACTATGCACTTCGATTTCATCCTTATGCATCAACCATCCAGTTGGAAATGGAAACATGCTGCTGGTTCATAGGGGAGAAGGCTCACACAGCTCTGGCTAACAGGGGATCACTGCAGCACATCACTTGCTGCTGTGTCGCTGTAAAGGCATTGCACTGTCACATGCAGAAAAGCACATTTGCTGCTTTTTAAGGTCCAAATAATCCTTGATAACCAGCACTCCCAATGCCAGTGCTCACAAGGAACAGGGAATGGAGAAATTCCCTTAGATTAATTTAAGGTTCAGAGCTTTTAACTCCACCTTCCTGAGCCGAAAGAGAAGCATTTTTTCTCCTCTCCATCTGGTACAGCTCTCTGGAAAACTTCAGCTTGGCCCACGCCCTCCTCAGCCCCTGAACTTTGTAATTTTTCAGCTGCCAGAATCACTAACTGCCCAGTTTTATGTAACTCCAAGTATCTGCAGTGGAGCTGGAGAATACACACATGGAGGTTTTGTGGCTTTTAAGCTATGCCCAGAAGTTTGCCTTTCCCCCCCCCCCTTTTTTTTTCTTTTTTTCTTTTTTTTCTTTTTTTTTTTGTGAGATGGGGAAGAAGAGGAATGCAGTAGGGGTATACACAGAACTTTTCAAAATAGAATGGAAATTCTGTCTGCTGTGAGCTTTGCTTTTGAAATCCCCCTTTTTTTTTGGAAAGGGCCTGAAACACATTTCAGGAGGAGGGGCTTGCTATTATATTTGATAAGTAAATACATCCATAATAATTTTTAGAGGTTTTCAGTTCTTTTTATTTGTTGCCTGTTGCTCAGAAAGCCAAATCCAACTTGTTAAAGCTGTTGTCAAAGTCTGTATAGCTAAAAGGGACCAGCTATTTTCCCCAACCCCAACTAACAGCTTCCCAGATGAATATGCTGTGCCTGAGTTTCTGCAGCCAAGCAAAGCAAACAGGCATGCAGCTTTTCTGGCACATGAAGCTTTTTATTCCAGTACCACAGAAAAAATGGCAAACACTCAGACAAGTCAGAAGGGGCAGAGAGGCTGCATTTCCAGGACCTGTAACCCCCTTTTCCCTCATTCCTTTTCAAATTGTTTGCAAACCCTGAGTCAATTTTTGCGTTTGCCATAAATATGTTGTGGTGGGGGATGTGTGTGTGTGTCTCTTTGTGTGTGTGTGTGAAAGGCAGCAAACTGCAAGAATGAGGCTTCAGCACTAAAATAACAAAACAGCAAACAGCCTATCAAGGCAGGGACAACCCTGCAATAAACTAGTGTATCCAGACCTTTAATCACAAGTGACCTAGCAATAACAAATCAGTGCATGCCGGTGGGTGTGGGAGAGAGATGAGCAGAAGTGAAAGAGGTACATTCCCAGAAGGGCAGAGAAAAAGAACAGAAATATTGAGGTGTGGAGAAGGTAAACAGGAGGAGCATGTACTTTGATTGTGTTGTTTGTGCGTGTACCTTCTAAACAGTTGAAATTAAAGCTTTCTTCCTGTTTCCTACAACATGCAGAATTTCATGCATTTGCCAAATGTTGAAACAGGAGCAAAAATCAGCATCAGTTCCTCTTGAAACACAATTAAAGCTGCATGGAAACAGCAAACTGTTAAGAAACACAACATCCAAGTCAGAGTTGTTATCTGCAGGCCAGTGTGGTAGTAGTGAGGAGCCAGAGGTAGGATGTCATAGGGGGTTGAAACTAAGTCAAAAACAAAATGGAAGTTTACAGAAGTAAATTGTCAGTAAGGTTAGTTTTAAAGGGATGTGATCAAACTGTCATAGCAGAGATATGTTAATGATTTGCGGTCTTTCCAGTGACAGAATCAAGTAAAATTGTAGATGTGGAGGTATGATTCTCTTGCCATGTGACTGAAAGGTCATCTCGCAGCTTGCAAGACTACCTTCTTGGATGTAAATAAAATGGAGCTTTGGTTAGGACTTCTGTGTGTCTCCCAGGGACAAGGAGTGGCTGAAATAGCAAGAGAAGAGTGGACATGCGTACAAATGGAGTGATTCATGACTGTGTGTATCCTCTGTTCAGGGGGGAGGCAAATGTGTTAATGCAAACAGAACTGCTGCTTCACATTCCTTAGTGAGGATTTTGTTCTGTGACCCCTTTGGGACCATGTTGATGCCCAGCCTGTGTGCTGGAGGCTGAACTGGTTCACAAGTGCACTTAGTATTTAAAGACATTAATAATTTAGGGCTGTCTGCCAAAGCTTCATTTGATGTGACTGAGGCATCTGACCTCCCCAGACTCTAACTGCCAAAAAGCAAGGGACTGGAGAGCACAAGGACAAGGCACAGAGAGTGCTCAGTTGTGGAACACCCTACTTGTCCGGGTATGACTATGGACTCAAGGGAGAGCCTTCCAAAGGGACTGAGATTAGTGTTTGGCAAGGACAGGAGTTACTTGACTGAAGTCCACTTTTTTATCAAATGTCTTCACCATGTTGCTGTTGTGGAGCTGGAGTATGTAGGGATCAGAACAAACAGTGGTGTTACTGCAGCAGTACTGCTTGCTTCTCATATCTTCTCACGGCTTTTAAGGAGTTGTTGGGTCTCTGCCATGTAAACAGAGTGCTGTCTGGTGTGTCCTTAGCCAGTGCCAGGCTCAGAGGGCAATAGAACAGACTCAGAAGGCTCTAATGGAGGTAATGACAATGCTAGAGTTTACAGCAAAGGTCATGGACAAGAGAGCAGCCCATCTTTGGGGAAGGCCATAATTTGTTGCAAGTTCAAACAGGGGAAAGGAGCAAATGGCTGTATTTGTTTTCTCCTTTTCTTCCAGGGCTGATTTGGGAGGCTGAGTGGCTGAAGTCACTATATGCTGAACCTTACGCATTCCAGATAGCATACTGATCAAAGCTGTCCAGGGACATTGGTTGTGTGGAAATGGGAAGTGGTGCCCTGTGTGTGTTGTCACATCTAAGGCTTTTTTCTCTTGAATCAAATTTTGGCAGTGCACTGGCATAGGACTCCTTCCTTCTCCACCCTGCCCAGGCCAGCTGGTTCAAGGCTCCAGAGTTTGGCAGATATGTTTCACACTGGGTGCATATCAGCAGTGTCCACCCTCTCTTGAAATTCTTAGTTTTACTTGAACTGCATTTGGAAGAGTAGAGTTATTTATGCAGAGGATGAGGAATACTGGAAAGAAAGAGGAGGTCAGTAAGTGCAGCTTTGAGCACACTATCCAGAACTCTTCCCTGGAGGGTGGCTGGAATGACAGAAATGACAAGAGCAGTGGATTTGTTGTGTGGTACTGACAAGAGGCAGAGGGCCAGAGCCTCTCACTGAAATTGCACCGGAGAGATGAGCCCAGGATCCCTCTTACTTCCCAGTGTGGGATGGCAGTCTGAGAGGTGGGTCCTGGCAAGGCACATGATTACCCTATACTTTCAAGGCCAAAGTTGCCCAGTGCCCCTTGTGGCCTGGGAGAGGTGCATGCACAGTGGAGGGCAGTCTGTACGCCCAAAGGCTCCTGGCTTCCACTACTGCCAAGTGGAGGAACCCAAAATTGGCTTTGCTTTATGGTGCCAGGATGCAGCTCAGAGGATGTGCATATTTTTCTAAGCTATGCGAATTGACACAGCAAACAGTCCCAGCATGGGAGGAAGAGGTAAAACATAGTGACCTCATTTCAACAAAAAAACCTCATCCATCATGCAGAGGAGTTAGTAAAAAGCATGGCGATTGAATACATGCCAGCAAATATCTTCAAATCCTAAGTCACCCATGCCCAAAAAAAGCAGTGCCTGTGCCCATTTGGAGCAAAGATAGTGCTTCATGGTTTTTTCTTTCAGTCTCTGAGTCCTGTACAGCCAATTTGCTTCTTTGGGGGCTTCCTTATCAGAGGCAAAGAGTTAATTTCAGGAAGAAGGAGAATTTCTCTCTCTTTGGATGATAAAAATTAGAAGGAAAAATCCCAGTGTGCTTAGCAGTATTTGGAACGAAGTTGTTGTGTCCCAGCTTTGCATCCTGAAAATTAGCACTCTGATAACCAGGACCTGTAGTATCTCAAGTGGAAAGGTGATATTCCAAATCTGCAGGTAGCACATTTTTGTGAAATTTAGCAGTTGCCCTCAGAAAAGTGTTTTGTCAATCTCCTTTTTAATTCCCAGCTCCTTATTTTTATATGGTTTCTGTTTCTCTTTCTGCTAAAGATGAAACAACAGACTCAGAGCTTTAACTTTTGGTAGTGTCAGACGTATTCAGATTTCTAATTGGATTAATGCAGCAAAATAGTGGGTTAAATCAAAACATACACAAACCCAAACATTCCTGTTTTCTAAGAAAGTTTGGTTCCAGTTTCAAACATATTGAAATTAAATTCTTGTTTCTGCTACTAGCCAGAAACCATGGTGAGATAAATGAAATCAGATGGGGGGGGAGGAAGGAAGCAGAAAAATTCTCAATGTAACAATGTTTCTTTGGCTGCCTTGTCAGGGAAAGAAAGAGAGGAATATTTCTGTCTACTCCACTTTGCAACTGGCTGTGTACACTCACTTATTTTGTTTTCTTCTGAATGAGTTGACTTTTGCAGGAAACAGACTACTGGCATGATCTGGTATGAGAAGCCTGTGTTACTGTCTGCCTGGCCTCTCTTACTGGGTGGATCCAACATGGCTTTCAGGAAAAATGCTGCCTGCCCCCGTTGTCTTGTGCTCAGTTACTAGCAATGAAGGGCTTGTATAGGAGCTGTTAGGAAGGCCTCAATTCTCACTGTGACCAAAGTCTCACAAGCTCGTGAAAAGCAGAGTGTATGATAGGGTGATGACAAGGCCAAAGAATGGGCCTGATGGAAGGAATAGGTGGCAGGGGAGAGGGAGAATGGATCTACTATGTGTTTATCCTGCACAACCTCATGTAATCACAAAATTCCATGAGGGAAAATTAAATTCCAGTTACTTGTGTTTCAGTGAAAAGGAAAGAGAAAATCCGGTGGCAGAGAGGAGGAAGTTCCATGTGTTGGACTGGAGTTGAAAGCAGTATGTAGGTGATTCCTGTCTGAGGCTTTGGTTTGTGTATGGGGTGGTACAAACCACTCTGACCCCTCTAGTTCCCCCAGCATCTTCTCAGGGTCACAACAAGCCTCAAGGAGTGCCAGACTGAGTGGACAAGCATGATGGTCTTTATCCCTGTTACAGGAACAGCAAGACTTGATACCTGGAGTCACATGGTGGGTCTGGTTGTCTCTTATGACTATTGTACAGGGCTGTGACTCCATCAACAGCAAAAGATTCACTCTGACTTGTGACTGTGTGTGAAAGGGGTGTTAAGCCAAGGAAGTCCGTGGCAGAGTGGAGCACACAACTGAGGACTTCCGATGGCCTGGTGCAAATCTGTATAGTGGCATTGCATTGTTTCTTTCATCTGTATTGGAAAAGGTGCACCCACGCTTTGCAGTGAGCAAAACCTGGTCAGCATTCTCACCTCCCTTGCACTGTGTCAGCTGGTAGCTCCTCTCTCTCCCTGGGTGCACATTCTCATTGCACGAGAAACCATAAGCGCGTTGGGGTGGCACTGTTGCAAACAGAACAATGCACAGTCACACCAGCAGGGACAAAGGGCAGAGCCCTTTCCTCCCCCTGCTCCTGCTCCCGCTCCCAGGACAGACGCCATCAGCTGTCTGTTACTGCAGGTTACCATGAGCCTGGTCCCTGGGTCTCCCAAAGTGCATCTTAAGTTTCTGGTAGCAGGGCTTGGAGGACCCAGAAACAGATCTCTGCCTGCTTCGGCAGCTCCATGTCATGCCTGCCTAGCGCTGACCTTCCCTGCCCTCTGGCCTCTGCCCTTGCCTCATGACCTGTGGGATTATTCCTGCTGTGCCTTCTCCAGGAGAAGGCCCCTCAGCTGCTGCTGTAGTGCCGAGGGTGATTATGAGAGAGGAAAGAAGAAAATCCCCCTCCGATGACTTGCTTTTGTGGTGGGCAGCACCCTGGGCACACTGCTGAAGTGCTGTTGGAAAAGCACATTATCCCTCTGTGCACTGACTTCCCCCAGGCCACTATCTTCCCCCCACAGCATGCTCAGCTGCCCTTGTTTCCAGCCATGAGGGCCCTTAAGATACCAAATTCTGCCCATCCTGTCCTATTTTCTAGTTTTGGTCTGAAGAACAAGACTGGAGTTGGGATTTTAGCTGGAGTTTGTCCTCAGCCAGTCCTCATTTCTTGAAGGGCAGGCTGCCAGTAATGGGATGAGCTGCTTCCTTGGTTACTGCACCACAGGCCACGGGTGCTGGAAGGGGGAAGCGAGGGGGATTTTTTGTTTGTTTGTTTGCTTTTCCCTGAACCATGAAGCTCTGGGCAGTGCTGAAGGCAGGATACAAGACCTGACGGACAGGATCTGGTTTTAGCCCATTCCCCCTCCCCTCTCCTGGAGGAATGGGGCTTGTGGCCCCAGCAGTCTTTCAGGCCCTGCCAGCGGGGGAGTGAGAACTAGGCCCACGGATTGCATCAGGAGTCTTTTTTCTGGTCATGCTGGTTGGTTATAATGAGAAAATACTCCAAATTCCTAGTGAAAAATCCTTTCTTCCTTTCATTATTACTGGGCCAGACAAGCTAAGCTAGCACTGGAGCCCTGAATGGTGGCTGGCTAGTGGTGCTCACAGTGGTGCCAGGGTGGGAGGCAGGGCTCCTGAATCCTCATCCCTGCATAGCTCTGTGGTTTTTTATATAAACTCAAAAAAATCAGCTCATTCATGGTACATTCTGTCTGAACATATCTAGGCATGAAACAGGATCAGTGATACAATCCTGAATGTTATTTAAAAGCTCAGTTAGCTAAGTAAGTAAAAAAGGCCTTGCAGTGAAAGATACTTAAATGCAAAGTGGTGGAACTGTCTCAAATTTCACTCCTGAGCAAAGCTGCTTTCAGATGCAGGAGCAAGTACCTTAAAAACGTGCTTTTATTTTTTTTTTAATTTCTCTTCCTCATGTTTTGCAGATATTTAACATATGTTCTAGACAGTAGATTGGATCCAAAACAGATGAAGACCTCAATTCAAGGCGTCTTGCCTCACCGCTGAGGTATTTGCAGCAAGGTGTGACTGGAGGTAGTCAGCAATGCAAGTTGTTCCGGAGAATGCACTGGTTAAATCTTATTGGTGGACTGTGAAATGTAAACGAATTAATATTTAGGAAAGATTTTATGATTTTTCAGCTGCAAACCTGAGTATATGCTCACTGGTTAACAGACTTGTCATTGAGGCATGAAGACATCCTGTCTAGTCCTCACAGTCTCTGAACTGAGAAGATTTATCATCATTTATGTCTTTGTTTCTTTCTCAGGTTTTTTCTTTTAATATTTTTTTCTTTCCTCTTTTTTTTTTTTTTTTGGTGGGATTTGGATTATTATTTTAACCCTTGGGAGCTCTGAGAAACATGCTTTTTTTCTTCACAGGAGAGGGACACTAAATTTCTTACACAATTGGTTTGATCAATATGAAACCAACATGGAAAATGAAGTACTCATTCTCATTATAGGTGCGCTTCATCTGTGGGGGCTTTACTTTAAACCATAATGAAGAATACGATCCAGGATTTGTGTATATACTATGTTGCCAGTTTCTGTCCTGTTAGGTAGAGATAACCTTCAATTCCTCCCCTGTATGTTTCTCATTGCCCCTTTCATTTTGTGTTTCAAATCACGATTTTTCTATGCTTTTCTTTAGCCTTCTTTAAATATTATAAAAATATTCATTAGCTTCTTAATAATCCTCTTCCATAAGCAAATGTCTTTTAACCCTAAAATCTTTTAAAGGTGGGAAAAGTGAGGTACAGAATATTAAATAATATAATTACTCAATGAATTCAAACATACTTCAAAACTTCTAAGTAACTTTTCTTGTCAGCCTTTGAGCATTCTTTAAATGAGAAACATCAACTCTGTGACAGTGGGCAAGGAACAGATAGTGAACATAGTCATTTTGGAGGAAATCCCTGGGAATTCCAAATACCCATCATAACTCCAGATGGCCTGAAGGTCATGTTTTGTATTGCAGAATTTCCACTGATTTTTGAAATGGTTTTGAGACATTTCCAGATGTCTTGATTGGCAAAGGTGCTGCTAAAGGCTGAAGCTTGGATTACCAGTATAAAGATATAAGAACATCATGGGAAAAAATCCTATCCTTCTTTCTTTTGGTCCTTGTGTAGCCCCTAGCAAAATAGTATCTGAGCATCTCATATGTGTTTAAAAACAGAAATAACAATAACAAACCTTCTGTCTCACTTCTCTTTCCCAGTGTGTAAGTGAAATAGCTTGATTTGTTCAAAGAACTTTTTCCTTGTGGGTTCTAAACATTTAGCTGTGGTTTTGCAGAGTTTATCTACTGTTCCATTACTCCACTGAGAGGAGGGAAAAAAGATGCCATTTCCATTATTTCGTAGAACTCAAAAGCCACAGTGTTACGTGTTCCCTCTACAGCTTCCCATGTAGAACATAACCAACACCATTCCCAGAGCTATGCATCCATGACTTTATTGATGCATAACCAGGGATGTTTTGGCAGGATTCAGTGTTGTGTAAGCCACATGTGGTGTTAGAGGAAGGCTATAATATAGGAAGGCTATATATGTTAATTGGAGCCATGCACAGGATGGGTGAGGAGGTTTAATATTTACTTGTAAATATGTTTGAGAAAACATTATATTCCCTTATTAATACTCTGTGAACTTGATAAAGTAACATTATGTTAAACAAGGGTCATTTTTCTCTGTTCTGTCTCTCTGGACTCAAAATAAAGCCCACTGTTTTAATAATAAGTTTGATTTTTCATTCAAATTTCTGCTTTCTCCTTTGAGATAACAGTCGGTATAGCTCCATATTTTCCACAATAATTATTGTTTAAAAAGCAGTGTAGAGGATTGCAGAGGAGTTTTCTGAAGCTACTGAAATTTATGGCCACTGGTAGCTCTTCTCCTAAGGGAGTTTTGAAGCTTCATCCCTTTTACTTGTCAAATTGCTTATATTTATCTCCCTGAAAAGATCGGAAGGCCTTAAACTGAACAGGTCACTTCTGCCAGGAGAGGTGGCTTGTGATTAACTAACCAAGATGCTGCATAGCAAGTGAAATCAAAACTCTTTGAATCATCCCAAATGCCGTACCTACTGAAAGTAAATATTGAGGCCATAAAGGTGTACATCACACTGTGATTCCAGTCCTCAGAGTTGTACACGCACATGTCCATGGCCTTGAACGCTAGAATAGGGCCACATTCCTTGAGAGTCACTGTGCAGACCAGGTTTTTTTGACTGTCATGGTTGTTTCCATATCCTACATCAGGAGATCTTGATGCTCTGTGCCACTGTGACAGTAGTCTGTTCTTTGATCACAGCATGATAATTCATAGTGTGGCTAAATTTCACCTCTTCTGGCAGCATCACCTCTGTTTTTCTGTGGTTGACTAAGCAGCAGGGTTTTTCTTTCGCTTTTTTTTGAGGTGAGGAACTCAGATGGCTGGGACATGGTGCTATCTGTTGTAAAGTGAAGGCGGAATGTAGTTAGGTGTCATAAATGCTCTCCTGGCATCCAAGGGTGCCGTCTCTCACACTTTTATACGTGTCTTATGGCATGGGAAAGATAACTGAGCCATGTGGGCCTCTGTGGTTGCAGAAGTGTGTTAGTGTATCATCACCCTTTGGGAGGAGAAGGAATGTGAGATGAGTCTTGGTCTTTTACATTCACATGCAGCTAAGCATTAGAGAGGCAGCAGCATTTTGTGATCATTACAGCTAAAGTTTGTTGAGAAATGCTATTATCTGACTACTTTCCACCCCTTTCCTCATAGTAAAAAATAAATTTCCATATAAGAAAATATTTCTCTTTCAGAAGTGTCACATTATTTCCAAGTTGCACAATCTAACAGTAGGAAAATTAAGAATAACACAGAAACAGTCCTGTTTCAGAAATAGTATGTAGATACTTGTCTGACTGTATCATCTGCAGTACACGGTATGAAACATCGACTTTCCCGTAACAACCTCTGTGATGCTTCCAGTTCCCTTATACCCTTAAAAATGTAACATTTTTTTCTGCTGTCCAAGGAAGGATCTCACAGCTAACAATACTTTTAAAGACCTATCAATGTTTAAGTGGAAACTTCAAAATGTGCTTTTCTTTTGTAAGTTAGTTCGGCCAATATGGCAATTTTTCTGTCATTCATTAATGAAAGTACCTATAGTTTAGAAACAGGATATCTGCTGCTTCTTGCCTATGTCTCTGTGCTTGTGTATCTAATAATGCAATTTCTGGCTTGGGAAATGATTCTCCCTCTTCTTTACAAATTCAGGCACATACAAATATTCCAGCAAGAGTCTGCCTGCTCATGTGTACTACAAAATGTAGTACTCCCATCACTGTTTTCCTAAGTCCTTTATTTGCACCCATCCATTTTGGGATCTATTTTGGAATCATCCTCCCTATAGTAAGAACCTTTAAATGACTTACAGAGACTTAGGTCAGTGGCTTAGTTTGCCCTTATTCTGGCCTACCTCTCACTCATCTTGCACCAGCCTTATCTGCCATTGTGTACACTTTCCCCACCATTGCAATAACCTTTGCCTTCTTCTACCTTTCTTTCTCTCTGCCTGTCTAATTCCAGAAACCAAGCACTTCCTCTCTACCTAAAAGGCAAATTCTGCTTTGTTTTAAGTAGT
>WEIT01040222.1:9640-43836 GCA_013389985.1 Dryoscopus gambensis | reverse complement strand
TTATGCTATGCCATCTATATAAGGAATACCACAAGAGGACTAAAAGAATCACATGGGTAAAATTACAGAATTTCAGACAGCCAAACTGTCAGATTAAACTCATCTTGCTGTAGTTGACTTTGAATGTTTTTCCCTGCTCATATGCCTCTAGCTCAAGAGAGGAAATCTGACTTCCATATATTAACTGATAATTTTCCGAACTCTCTTCCCTGATACTAAAGAAATGTCCCATACCTTCAGAAGCTTGAAAGCGAGTTTTGAAGAAGGAAGATGAAGACACAGAATGAAAAGACATTTGGAAGATGAAATTACCATTTAAAGATGTCAAAGAGTGATGTAAAGTGAGTTTCTCAATTTCTTTATGAGGCAGTCAATAAGATCAGCTTCACGTTTTCTTCCTTTGATTCTTTGAAATATGGATTTTTTTCCCCCGTGATACAAGTGTTAATTTTAGGGTTCATTTAAAATTCATAAACTGAAAATGGTAATATTTGGGGATTTTATACTCACACGAAGAGTATTTTTGAGCAGTTCAGACAGCCTCAGACTTTATTCATGAGATGCAGANTTCTTGAAAGATATTTGCTGACATATATTTGTTCTTCAAATTATGTGGCTTGAACTGAATTTAAATGGAGGACACTGTTACCCTTGGATGTAGATTTGAAGTGATGAGCTCGTTGCCAAAAGAGCTGCAACACCAAGCAGGAGTTTCAAAAGCTCCAGGTTAGAAGAGCAGAGCCAGCTCAAATATTCTTAAGAAATCTCATGTATATATTTTAAAATTATAAAACCCAATAAACAAACACCATCAAATGAACAAAAACCTTGAATCAGCCTCATCTGTGATTTGTGGCCATCTATTTAATGTCCATTTCTGTATGTTAGATGCACCCCTGTCTCTGTTGTGTGCCTGCCTGGTGGTGGTGAAAATGCGTAACACCAACAGACAACTGCAGCTGGAGAAGACAAACAGGCCTTCAGCATCAAAAGCAGCTGTACCCCCACAGACAAAAACCTACTCACTCCCTCATCATTTACAGAGCTGAAGGACTTCCCTTCCTTTGTCCCCCAAACTCCTCTAGGAAATGACATCTTGGTAGTATTTTCTTCCACAAAAGCAATGGAAAGTTTCCCTGTGAGTCATCAGCATTGCTTTCTTTCAGAATTTCACTTTTCAAAGCAGTGCTTGTGCAAGCCTTCACTAAAAACACAGAAATCAAAATGAGTTACTGATAGCTTCAAAAGAGGTCACCCAACCACACCTAAGTAACTTTTTTAGTGAAGTGGGCAGTGAGTAGATTACAAGAAGATGGCAGAGCAGACAGAGCATAGCATTAGAGATGCAAAGAGAAACTTTGAAAATAGAAGCTGAAAGCCATACTAAATACAACACTTTTAGCAATACTACAAATTAAGATATCAGAGAAGGGGCAAATGAGAACATTATGGACCAGAATGATAAACTGAATCACTTAGGATGGCAAAATGCCTGAACTATTACACAATTGCATTCTCAATATGTTTGCAAAAGGGAATGATAAAAAGTGGTCTTTAAGCCAGCAGCAGATCTGTAGCTGCATAAGGCTACAAATAGCAGGATGGGAGATTACTGCAAAAAACTCACAATTAAATGTGTGCCAGAAGTCTAACATGTGTTACCTGCCTCTGATGAAAGGCAGCAATAAGGTCTTTGTATTTTGTGCATTATTACTCTTTATTAGGCTGTGTTTCTGTTAGTCTCTGATGTAAGGAGACACATACATTGTGCTATGTCAGGTCATGTCAAGTCCCATCAAGCCACATGTTGTAACACAGCCTGATGTAGCCTGACATGGTGCATATTAGTGCCAATGGAAAAAGCCTAAATGCCAAGCCATTTCCAATAAATACGCTCTGTTGTGCGGGTGCACAGCAAGACCCAGATGGGGACTTATCCTGCAGGTCTGCAAAAATACCAGTTGTGAAAAGTTGTGGAGTTTCAGGGAGAAATGGGGAAAAAAATTCATGGAGCACGTTCTGCAGAAGCAGACGTCTACTGGCATTCATGTCCAGAGCTATTAAGCATGATGTAGAGACTCTGTGAATTAGGAAAAATTAATTATTTTGGATGAATTTATTTCCAAGACTGTTAAAATAATCCCACGCATCTCTGCAGTAAATGTGCCAATGGAAACAGCTCAAAATGAACTTTCTCTTCTCCTCCTCTCCAGTTTCTGTTACTCACTGCCGTTGCTCCATTAGCACCAAGGATTTGTTTGGGTGCATCCTAGTGATAATCTTCAGTGAAAAAGACTGTGTTTGGGTATGACTTTTCAGCTTCATCTACCTTTGTGCAGCCTACCCAAAATCTAGCCTGAGGAGCTGAACTGATTCAGTCTCTTTCTGCATTCACATTTCTGAGAGGTGCCTTCTTACTGCTACGTGACAGCATCAGGTTCAGATGGAAAGAAGAGTACCAAGAAATGAAAAGTATGCCAGGGGAAGAAGGCAGCTGAACAACAGATCAACCTGGAAAGCATCTGGGTTCACTGGCCCTGTCAGTGCATGTGCAGGCAATTAGAGTAACATTGATGTTCTTATCACGACAAAAACTCTAACACATGCAACTAAATTGTCAAGTCTTGGAAAAGACTTCCCCCTTTCCTCATTGGAAGAGTTAGATAAAGGACTTGGCTGTGTCCCATCACTTTCAATCATGTCCTTAGTGTCTTATGGAGACAACTTCTGTGCAGGGACAGGGCAGGAGCACTCCATCACATCTATCCTTGGCTCAACTACTACCCTCCTTTGGGAAACACGGTGGCAATTAGTACCCCTGCGGACAGGACATTTGTGACAGCAGAAGGCATTTTCTGAAGGGCAGTACAGGACCACTGTCATTCAAAATGACTCCCCTCACCTCAGTTTTTGCATACCCACATAAGGCATTTACCATACCCTGATGCCATTTGCTGTGCAATATTTATACGTGAGAACTTTGCCATTTAGGTGGTTTATGATGACTTAGATATGCAGTGAAGAAAAAGAGATCAAAGCTCATCAAAGAGATCACTTCCACGACACTGTGGGATTTGAATATGCATCACTTGGAGAATCACGGACAGGTGGAAAACCTTGGCAGGTGCAAGACTTCAGTCCTTTCAAAGACTGCTAACACCATTTCAAAGAGAAAATGATAGTTAAAATACACTGCACAGAGGCTTACTTCTCATCCAGATTAAGTTGCCCAACCAGGTTTCACCAAATTGTTGGTTTTTTCATAGAGCATTCAAAGAGAAGAATAATATGTTGTCCTTAACTTTGCCATGAACAGAATTCAATCAACTACATCAATAATGATTTAAATATTTAAATAGTATCACTGTGAAGAATTTCATTAAGGGTAAGCATCTGCTCCTTACAGCAAGTTGCTTGCTGCTTAAGGAAGCACATTTTCCAGCCACTTTTTCAGAACCAGTTGGAAAGGGCCAAAGGTGAATTTTGGCATGAATGATGACTTATTCACAGAAAACACTTTAAATGCGGGTAATATATTCCTGTCACCCAGACAGCTGACAAAATGTCAGTTGCCTTTATCAATTGTTTCAGTACCTCCTGTCAGCTGCCATCAATCTTTGAAATAAACACCATAAATAAAACTGCATAGGCAAATGGCTGCCAAATAAACAATGGGTTAAGCACACTTCACCTATTGTGCAATTTGGTGCCAATGGTGATTTTGATCAGAAGCCGAAATGCAGAGTGAATACGGAGCTTCAGACAGAGAGGGGGCAAGGCTCATTGTGATAAATACACACAGGCATTCTTTTCATATGCTCAGAAGGAAATCATCCCTGAACCACCTTGGTCTTACTGTTCTAGTGCCCAACCACCCTCTGGGTGAAGAACCTTTCTCTAATACCCAACCTAAACCTTCCCTGACACAACTTCAGGCCATTCCCTCAGGTCATGTCACTGGTCACCAGAGAGAAATCTGTGCTTGCCCCTTGTCTTCCACTCACGAGGAAGTTGTAGACTGAGATGACATCATCAGCTCTTTGAGGGTTCTTGGATGAATCCCATCAGGCCCCGCAGATTTGTAAGGATCCAGCTGGAGCATCAGACTCCTCACAGTTTCAGGGTTGACCGGGAGTTGATCATTCTCGCAGTCATGGTCCTCCACCTCAGGGCACTGAGACCCCCTTGGTGTCCCATCCATGTTGAAGACAGAGGCAAAGAATGCACTGAACGAATGCAATGCCTTGTCCCTATTGATGCCTTATCCTGGGCTTAGAATTAAAAGCCAAACACGGTTAGAGGGGAAAAAGGGATTTTACCTCAGAGTTTATTTAGGATCCTTAGATCCAGGCAGGAGCACTCCGCAAGAATGCCCCCCCTGGACCGAGGCACGGAATGCACGTTGGAAAATGCACACCGGAGAATACATGGAAAAGCCCCCCCCTTGCAATAGTTTGCTTATAGAATTATAGACCTTACATATTAGCATATTTATCATAGATTTCCCAATGGGAGGCTCAGGAGGAGCCCCCTCGTAAGGAGTGGCCCCTCCCTGCATAGATCTATCTTAGTTTACAGAACATGTTCTGGAGAAGACCTTGGGTCTGGGGCTCGCTGACTCCCTAACTACGAACCTTCTAAGGTGTTCAGTCTCTTGGCTTAACAGAACTTTGGGTCTAAACTAGTTATCGAACTTAGGGAATTACAAGTATGTGGGCTAAAAGCACTGAGGGTACAGAAAGGCTGCATAAAAGTGTATATGAAGGGGGATATGAGAGGAATATATGAAAAAGCCAAAATCATTATGGCATCACTATCCCTGTTTGTGAGGTGACCATCCTTATCCTGTAATGGGCTGATGGTATTTTTACAATGCCTATTGCCATTAATATATTTGAAAAAACACTTTGTTGTCCCCGCAAGGAGCCACTGAGCTCCTGGCACTGCCCATCTGATGCCCTCACCCCACCTGCAGACCCTCAAAGCCCACTCTCTTGGACCTCCATTCCAGCTCTTCTGCACACCCTCAAGAGCTCCCATTACACCAAGAAGACCCGCTCCAAGCTCTCCTTTATGAAATCACCCGCCGGGGAAGAAGCAAGGGTGGGGACTGCCCCTGAAAGATGCAGGGGCCAATTGCACTTGCCCAGCCAGCCCCACCTGTGCTCTGGAGAAGCAAGGGAGAACGGCACTTCACATGTGGTAATTCAAGATGGGAATTAATAGTGGGGGAAAAAAATTATAAAGGTTCCTTTTTGAGGCTTCTTATTTTTTAAATCTCTAGGAAAGAAAATGTAGGAAACAGATGAGGCCATCAGTCTCAAGAATATAAGCAAGTAGATGAACATTAGTTTACAATATACTACAATGCCTCCAATAGAAGCATTTTCTAGTTATACACAGATATATACCAGCAGCCATCATCAGCTGTTTTCCTAATTCTTTATAGACAAAGCTTGTAACAGAAGAAAAAAAAAATACGCCTGTTCTCCTTGTCTTATCTGTTGTCTTTCCACTATCATGTAGTCAGCAAAAGGAAACTAAAACCAAAAAGATGGGATAGCCCCTCCTTTCCAAAACCAGGTGAATGTTATACTGGCTAAGGTACAGAGGTAGATTGCCAACCTGTCAGCAGAAAGCAAATACTGAGTGCAGATTGCCACCCTTTTCCTCATTTCAAGCCCCATGTATGTGTTTTTCCACCTTGCAAGATATTATCTAGTTATTGGCCAAAATGCCAATTGTCTTTTAAATCCTTAGAGAAGTCATTGCACAGCTCCCAACCTAAATAATAAAAATATCCCAAGGAGTATGACAAGGATCTATTGTTATTGAGGGGATTGATTTAGCAGTGCAGAAACCCTGCGATAAAAGAGTCTTAATATCCAACCTAATTTTGTAAGGATTACCAAACCACACTGATTCCAGAGGCTTCCCCTCACCCTTTGTCTTTTCAGGCTGTGTCTGTAGCACTTTGGGAGCCACTGAATTTCAATGGCCCTTGAATTTCGAAGTGGAACTGCACAATGGTCCAGCTGAAGCTGGAGGCTGCAAGAGGCAAAAGAAACAATGGATTTCCCTGGGATGATTAGGCCTCAGATGTTAGGAAGGACAAATAATACTCAGCCCTCACATCTTAACCCCAGGAAGGTGAAGTACGTTATGATCCCTGAGTGTCTCAGATGAGAAGTCCACTAAACACACTCCTGAAGGTCACTGCACCTATGGGCAGGAGAGGGGGAGTTTGAAGGCTTTTCATTGAATGAGGCTTTTATTTCCTGTGAATACAGGTGAAATCAAGGCCAGGACTGAGCGTGATGGAAATCAGGAAACTGTGTCTGCTTAAACTGGTTTGGCAGTATTTTCCAACACCCAGCTGTGGGGATAGCGCATACATATCCTTTCCATACACCAGGTGCGAAAGTGAGCAGCACCAAGCACCGGAGATGACACATTCCAGAAATTCCCTGAATAACAGGGATGGCAGGACTGCACTGTGTGCTGTGCAGCAGGCCTGCCTTTTGGGTTGGGCACAGCCACAGAAGCATGATTCTTGGGAGTTGCGTGGCCCTGCTCAAGGGTGAGATAAAGAACGTTGTGCAATCCATAAAAGACACTGATAGTGAAAGGGCAGGAAGTACAACACTAAAATTGTTTTAG
Organism: Dryoscopus gambensis; assembly: GCA_013389985.1. Classification (NCBI taxonomy): domain Eukaryota; kingdom Metazoa; phylum Chordata; class Aves; order Passeriformes; family Malaconotidae; genus Dryoscopus; species Dryoscopus gambensis. Next base: position 37,176 of record WEIT01040222.1, on the reverse strand, counting down.
CTCCATCAGACAAAAGCAACTGCATTGCTAGCTAGGAGGAGGGTCAGGACAGCACTGGCTTTGGTTCAAAGTTGGGGGGATGTGGAAGATAACCCCTGTGGAACCAGGCAGTCTTCCAGAAGGATAAATTTTCCAGTGGATTCCTAAGCTAAACATTTCCTGGGAAGGATGCAGTCCCTAGAAATGTTACAACTGCTCTTAGGCGTTACACCACCTGGGCTCTCTGGACATAACTAATCTGGTATTTTTGGCAGTTTCTAAGCCCCCTGGAGCCCAGCCTCTACTCCAAAGACTGAAATACTCGAACACAATTCACAGAATATTTTATGGCAAGTCCACTCTCATCCTGCACTTGGCACAGCTGCTGAGACTAACCCAGGATGGCTTGGAAAGCACACAGTGCCATGGAAACACTTACCTGTGAGTCCTTAACTCACACAGGCACACTTCTGGTGCATCTTCCGACTGTCATGTGTAGAGACATGCTAAAAAACATTTCAAGAGCCATTAGGCAGAAGTGACACTGTGTTGCCCTTGCTGGAGCTGTGCTTGGCTTGCTTTCACAACATCATTTTGGCAGGATTCTTTTGGCCCATCTAAACGCAGATTTAGAGAGGAGACACGATGTGTGTCTTCTGGTCTAGGAAAAAGCCAAATTCCCTTTTCCATGAATGAGTTATCTGATTATTATTATTATTTCTGTCTCTTGCCTGTAAAATTCAGAGTAAAACCCTGGTCCCACGGAAGCCAAAGGCAGAGTTCCTACTGATGTCACTATGGCCAAGGTTTCCCCTGTGTTTTTCCAGATGTTTCATGCTCCCAACTTGCCATCTTTAATCCCTCAGACTTGCCATATTGCATTTGACAGAGATTTCCCCCAGTGTCCTGATCATGAATCATCATTCAGTATCCTAGAATCTGTTTGTAAATGAAGTTACCTGACATGGATTGCATATTGTGCCACGTTATTTATGTCAGGTCAAAAATTGCTGTGGGAATTGGTAATTGGAAGCGCAGCCACAGTCTGTTTTTCCCTCTAGGCAGACTGGCAGGCAACATGAAATTGAAAAGGGACAAGCCTCACATATCAATTCTTCCCTTTTAAAAAAGCTGCTCTAGCTTGCTGGCCTCTTGAGTTCCCTGCTACAGAACATTGCCATCGTACCAGTGCCATAGTCCCAGTGCTACTTGTTACTGTATTTTGGGAGCACAGAGTGACAAGGGTGCCACGGTCTCTCCGCAGTCCCTCAAGAAATGCAAAAGCTGCAAGACAGAGAAAATGGGTGCTATGCTCATCTGGCACTTGCAGCTGTCTGAACAGGAGCAGAGAGAACATTGGTTTCCAGAAGTGCACCTCAAATGCAGTGGTTTCCCTAAATGAATGGAAACAGCCTTCTCCCTTTGGAAAAGGATCATGGTTCAGATTACCATCAAGTTGGGTGCACAATGCTTCTTGTCAAAAAGTTGACTGGTGTTCCACGCTAACACTTCCTTTTTATGACCACATTGAATTGGCAGTGAGATTTGGGAATACCAAAAAGGGAAAAGACTCATTTATCCAGAGGAAAATGGAGCTTCTGATACAAAACATTATTCAAACCTCGTGCTCAGCCTCCGTCAGGAGCATCAAAATTAATTATTTCCAGTTACCTGCAATGGGTTTATGCTGAATGCCAGAGAGAATTCAAATAGTTTACCTAAGCATGCCACCTGGAAGGTATGCAATTTCTCCATATGCTTTAAATGGAATGGGATAAATAAAAGCTTTGAGCTGAAAGATGCTTTTATGATTGCAGTTTTCATTATTAAAAGGAAAATGGTTAAGAAATAGTATTTGTAATTTTCCTTTTTGCCATAATATCGTCTCTCTCCCCACGCTTGTAATTGAATTCCACAAAATTAAGGACTTAATCCAATAACTAAACAAATCTTTGTATGCTTATCAGACAAGCTATATTCTTCACTTACTAAATGTACAATTAAAATACATAAATTTTTAATTTTTATTAAATTTAATTGGTAAGGCCAATGCCAATTATAATACATGAATGCTTTAACTATAACTTAAAGTTTTATCTCCTACATTATTTTCATTAAGGTGTTAAATGAAATCATTATTAAAGAATAAAGGAAATTGTCAACAAACCAAGCAGGCAGTGTCTGCTAGCATTGTCAAAGGCACTTCAGGGAAATTGTTCCCATGGACTCAGCTGTTATAGCAATTATCAGGAGATGAGGGAAAAGAGCCCTGGAAATTTCCCCACAACACTTAATATACAGCTGTTGGAGCTAATATCTCATTTAATGTGAAAGAGAAAAAAAATAACGTTAACAACAAGACAAAATCCATTCTCACCTTCCAGTCAGCATAATTGGTGATCTTAAAGGAAAGGGAAAATATGTACCTGACATGGAGAAGGTTATAGACTATGACAGCTTTAATCTGTTATTTTATTTCTCCCAGAAATGTTTCATTTACACTTGTAAATAAAAATATTAATGGTTTTGCTCAGAGTTTAGGGCCAGTGGAAAGTTAATAGGCAGCAGTAGAGAATCTTGGACCATGCCCAAGACAGAAACAAGACAATAATGACTTGAAATCACTCCAGCCAGACATGATACCGCATTCCAAGATCAGGAAACTGTGTGCACATCATTAAATATGCATATTAGTTAGCTAAATGAAGGTTGGGAATAAGACCTAGAGCTAGACAGGACCTGTGGAGCCGGGACTCAAGCAGATGTCACTGCATTGATTATACTTTGGAAATATGTCAAGCTCTATTAAAAATTAAATTAAATTAAAGAAAGCTCAACAGGTTGCCTAAGTATAATCACTGTGGTGATGCCTGTCCAAATGTGCATGTGCCTGAAGCCACTGTGCCCAAAGTGCTCCTGGGACAGCATGGGGGACATTAATTCTAAGCTGAATTAGGCTGGGGGGCAGGTGGGGTCCCCATGACAGACTGTGTGCAGCAGGCGGGGAAGAGCACATCCAGTCTGGATTTCCAGCCCTCACAGATAACTGCAACTCTGCCCGGATAAATCCTGGGGGGAGCTTCACTCCAGCCACCACCATCTCTTGAATGGGGTAGGGACACTAATGTTACCCAAAAGACCTAATCTGCCTCTTCCTCCTTTCTATCCCAGAATCATCCAAATTATTGAATTCAATGCAAGCTACAGTGCAAACTTGGCCAGTATTGTAGGATTTAAGGGTTTAAGAAAGGGTGGGCTGAAGGAATGTTGAAACTTAAGTTTACTCTGACTAGTTTGACCCTTACAGCTTAAATGGCAAAGGTACCTAAAGCTGACAGCATCTATCCCCCTTTATCTTAGATATACCCAGAAATGAATGCAATACTGATGCTGCTGCACTTATCTATAATTTAACTTCTAATACAAAACGTATAAATTTTAAATACAAAGCAATCTGAGGAATATTGCCCTGCAGTAGAAAGGAATTTCTTAAAAAGCTACTGATCTTTTCAGTCCTTGTTTAGGGACAGTAGGAGCAGCTACTGAAAGACTTTCATGTCTCTAATGACAATCTGAAGATTTATCTGAAATATATTGTATTAACTGTGCATATATTTCTGTGCAGAACAAAGCTTACCAGCAAAACTGCCCTCATTAAAAAAGAATTTAATACAAAGTGGAAGAGCCATTACAACTGCCTCTGTTAGGGAATGCTGCTACAAGTTAAGGAAACAAGAACTGGAATCACCCATGTCACATCTAGACAGCAGCACCAGGGAATACTCAGCTCAGCAGCTGTGAGTCAGGACGTTATGGCTAATGGAGAAGGAAAAAATAGCGTAGCTGCACAACATTTCCAGGGGAAATAAGAATGGCAGGGAAGAGAAGGAGTTGTGGTTGAGACGGAAAAGCAAGGAAACCTTCAGGCTGAAGGGGAAGAAAATGTGAAAGGGGACAGAGATTAAGCAAAGTGAAATAATAATACTAATTATTTTAAAAATAATCTAATTGTAATGTTAAATATAGCTAAAACTGATGCTTTCCAAAAAGATCATCTTCAGGCAAATTTTCATAGAGCACTGGGAAGCTAGATAAAAAGGTCTTCAAGAGCCCACTACAGCTCCCATTCAGAATGCCATCACAGTGTTCTGATTAATGTCATCCCATGGTGTCCTTACTGCATACAAATTCTTGCTATGGACAGAAGGAAGTAGGTTTTGATGACATGTGTGAGGTTTTTGGTAGGGCCTGCAGATCAGTTTTGGATTCAGAGCTGCTCTACAAAGCACTGGAGGTGAGTTAAGACTACCGGAAGAGGAACAGTCATCTTATGACTACTGTCAGTGTGGGCAGATAAAGCAACTTACAGATGGGTTATACCCCAGACCTTGTGTGATTTTTCCTTACTGGAAGTTCTATGTAATCTGATATTACATAGAAAAATTATGAGGCAGGGAATAGAACAGTATCCCAACATGAGAAATAATAGAAAAATTTAAGTTAGTTAAATATGGTCAAATAACATTCATTTCGAAGGCAATTTTTACTAACACAGAGGACTGAATACGGGCTTTGGCTGTCATCTTGTTTTTGTAATATTTAGGATTTGGGATCGCCCTCTCCTTAAAGCCAATTCCATTTCACCATATCCCTCCTGGCTGCAGCTTTTGTCCATGAGAGAGGACACACCATGTCAGCCTGACAGCCAGGTCACATCCTGCAAACATCCCCTGATGCTCTCCCTCCCTGTGCAGAGCAGCAGGCGTGGATGTGGCAGCACAGCAATATTTGAACTAGTGCTGCATAATCTGAATTTGGCCAGAGAGAAACTTTTGGTCTTTGAGAATGCCGGTGTGACAACTTCATGGGTTTTAAATTCCAACAAAAAGAGATAAAAGTACTTCTCTGTCCTTCCTTCTCCCCAGCTTGCATCACTAGAAAGACATATTTGGTTTGGTATCATGGTTTTCTATGAATTAAAGTTTAAGGCAAGACTTTCTTTTCCGGCTTTCAGTTTATAAAGCGCTGAACACCCAAGTTCTATGAACTCATCATGGGTTTTTGCCGAAAAAGTTTAAGAACTCCTATCAATTACTGCTCATCTAATTACCGAAATATTTATCACAAAATTTTCTTCCTGGTCCGTGCCTGGACTTTCAAGCAGAAAAATAGGAACAAGTATTTCCCTTCCAAGTTTCAGCTTTGAAATTTTATTTTATTTTTTTAAGGAGATTAGGTTTGGAAGATGACATGGGGCTGCATCTGCATATTGTTCAATGCTACCTACAGTACCAGCAGATAAAAACAAGGCCTTCTACTCCTATTTCACCCACCCTACAAACAGGTTATGACCTATTCAATATTAAAGACAATGCACAATGGATTGTACATCACAAACAAGCACGTTTCTACAGAAGTTGTAGCTAACCTTGGAAGAAGACTGAGTCAATTAGCCCATAAAAATGAAACTTATCTCTTTGCAAAGCCAATATGCAGTTTGTGCAAGTTCTACAGCTGTGATCCCACAGGATGAGCAGTGTATCTGCTATGAAATTATAATTTTTGTCTGTCTATGGGGTATCTCTTGTGATACAGCCTTTAAAATATGCAATATCATGGGTACATTGCTACAGTACTGCTCTTAGAACTGTTACACAAATATATAAACAATGCAAATGGTCCCGTTTTTTGATTAATCCCTTACATTTCTCCACTAAAAGTTCTCAATTTTCCCCTATGGTATGTGATCGTGCTCCTCTTATAACAGAAACACAAAGGAGGAGGAGTTATAAGTTGATAACTAAAGCAGCACAAAGCCAAGAGGTCTTCAAATTTAACCTTTATTATGCTCTGTGTGAGGTCACATTTAACCTAACAAGCCATGTTGAAATAATTCTCCCTACCTATAGGGCAAATAAGCAAACCTATAGGGGCTGAGCTGTACACTACAGACTTCAGAGAAACGTTTGTCTTTGAAAACAGTCAATATAACTTCGAGGGCTTTCAGCTGTAATTTCCCCTTTGTTGAGTCAGCTTTTGCCCAGGGTCTCATGGTTACTTGACAGAAAAGTTGAAAATGTCTGATCTGTATATCTGAAATAGGGACAGAGGGGAATAAAGTGCCTCAACACACTGGATTCTTTATTCTGCTCTACGTCTTCAGTACAGCAAAATTCTTCAGAAGAATGCAGCTCTCAGAACAGTCCACTCACGGTGCTGGCATTAAAAGCTAAAATATAGAGGGTGCAGATGACAATGCATAAGAAAACAAAATTCATAACTGGATGCCAATCTCAAATGCTTGTCTGGTAAAATGAATTTAAATGGCAAAAGACTGGGAAGGTACCATATAAAATATGCCAGTAGGCATTTTACTGCTTGAATCTTAATGGGGTTTCTTTTTTGCATTTATGTAAGTTCTTCAAAGATTTATTCTCTCAATTACCAATCAAAAGAACTCATAAAGGTAGAGTTGGTGGACCATGAAGGATTAGAGCTGTCTGCTAAGAAAGATGCATACTTGGCAGGCCCTGTGCATTAAACAACCCCGTTTGACACCAATCCTTGGCTCAAAGGATGGCTGACAATAGAAGTTATTTATCATGAACTATTTTGATTTAAGAAAAAAGATAAAGAAATAACCCCCCTTCCGCATACCCCCTGCCCCCAACTAAACCGGATTTTATTGAGACTCAGCCTGTAAAGACTAATTTTTATATCTTGTTTGTGGAAACCCAGGAGTTCGGGCTGGTAAAAGCTGAAAGATAAAGGCTGACTAGATTTTTCTTCTATTTATTTCTTTTTAGTAAAAACCCCTCAAATTAGTAATGTTATTGTAGCTTCTGCATAAATTTAGTCTAAGACTTATATATATTCAAGCAATGCTTAACATACATATTTAATTTGGGGAAAAATTGTGTGTTTTCTAAAAAGGATTTCTTATTTTCTTTCTTGGATTTCAACAAAGCAATTAAGGATATTAGATTCAAGCATAAGAATAGCCCACTTACTTAAAGGCAAGGTGGCAAGCCTGCTTGATGGGCTACACAACATGTATGCCTAAATTTAAGCATATTTGATTGGACTGTGGCTTGCCCAGAGAAGGAGTCAAAAAACTGAGCTATTTTTTGTTTCCTTATTTCACATCTGCCATTTTCCAGGCAGGATGAAATCTTGAATATACTCACAGTCATAGAACAGCTGAGAAATTTCCACCTCTGGAAATCATCTGTTCCAGCCCTCCTTCTCACAGCAAAGCCAGCTACAGCTGTCAGGTTTTGAACATCTCCAAGGATGGAGACTCCACAGACTCCCTAGGCAAGTGTTTCAATGCTTCTTTCAAGACTATTTGCTCTTCAAGACAATTAATATGTAATATAACAAGGATTCATCAAAAGCTCAGTGACTGTTACTTGTTTAGCTATTATTTTTAATGCTTGTCCAGGAGTTTCATGGATACTGATCAGTGGAATATAGAGTGTTAGGAATTCCTCCATAAGAACTGCCAGCACATGTAAAAGATGGTACAGTAATAAATGCTATTAAAACTTAGTCCTTCCTTGAATTGTTGCTAATTATGTGTAAACAGCTCTAAGTACTACATCTAGCAGAAAATTCAAGGTGAACCCACTGGGCAAGATATTTTCATATCAGGGAGGAACTTAGCTAGGATTCAAACTTTATCACTTTTGAAAATGCCCAATAATGTAAAAATCCTCAGTACATCACCTTTGGGTCTGACGAAATACACAACACCTCCATAGGCCAGAAAAAGGCTCTGACATCACAAGGGGTTTGGAATCCAACAGAAAGTACTATCCTGAGGGTAAACAAAATTATTTTTTCCTGACATGCCCGTGGTGCAGGAAGAAGCACAGAGCATTCTCCTGTGCTGGTAACTTCTTTGCCAGACAGCAGTGCTGCTGTGCTGCTCTTTGATCAGAGGCGGGCCTCAGAGTGACACTGCACCGTGACACCGGGCAGGCTCAGCAGAGGAAAACTCCAGCTTGAGTGATCACCATGATGCTCCACTGAGCAGCAGAAACTTGCTCATTGACCCTGTCATTCCCCCACAGGCCACTAATCCCAGAAACCCTTTCGCCTCCTCTCCTGAAAAGCCTGCCTTTGAATTAACCTATTGGTTTTCTGAAGGCATTGCTCTCAGCTTGTTACAAGGGAGTGATTATTAGAAGAATCTTCAAGTACTTCTTTGCAGTTCTGCCTGTATGATCCTGCCCAGATCCACAGATCTTCACTTCCTCCTTTGCTGTGTCAGGCATGGAGTGGTGATGAATGTGATTCCAACCTCATTTCATATATCCTCCTGACAGGCAGCAATATAAACTTTCCTTGGAGATTTTAGTGGTAAATCAAGAGGCAGTGTGGTCTGGTAAATGTAGCACTGGACAGGGACTCAGGAGACTTGATTGCCACTTCATTTTCCTATACCTACCTCTCATTATTTATTCAGTACATAAAGCCATCAGGTCACTCCTAACTATGTACTATGCATATCACCTTTATATACATAAAACAGTCAGACTTGGTATTACTTCAATAAGAAAAATATTCATCATTAAGATGGTAAAATATACTGAATTGTATAATGTTAGGAGATAAACATCTGAAATAAAGCCGTGATATATCATAAAGTCCATTCACAAAAATTTTTCTCTTAGTATCTGGTGTCATAATATTCTCCCAATCTAATGATGGGCTTTGCTATGTTGTAAAGATCCACTCCATATTTATGTCCTCCTTTCCCTAAGAAGATCTTTAAAGAGCTATTTTGTCAAATTGTACTAGAGAAGAGCAGTGCTTTAACTATTTCATCACATTAAGTAGGATTCTAAAGTAATATAATTCTTTTAAGATAATGGAGGCTTTTTTTTTGTTTTCTGGAAAAGAATAAAAAGAAATAATGTAATTTTTTTCTCCACCATTTTTTCGGCTGGCATTTTACCCCCTCTTTTATTATTTGGAGCATCATTACTGATGATATGACATATTGCTGTATTAACAAGGTCACAAAATCCCATTAGTGGTGAAAATGACAGAACTGAGTTGTCTAGTGACAAATAAGGTAGGTTCTCAAGGAATACAGGGCTGTAGGTCTCAGGTTCAAATTCACACAATGTAGAAGAAAACTCGCATCCAGTCTGCACAACTCATACAGAGATTTCCTTACTTAGGCAAGAAAAAGTCAATGAAGTCAGTAGCTTCTTTCGAGCTATACCTATAAAATCCCCATATGTGACCATAAATGCTACGCAATATTGAGCAAAACAACCCTCTTTCAATATTTGTGTGTGATACCAGCACGGTCACAGATCTTATAACAGGGAGTGCAGCAAGCAAGAGATCCATAACTGAATTAAAGCAGGTATTATACAAAAGCTTTGCTCTCTGATGGAAAGAAAAGACAGCTACTGCTTAGGCACAGCCCAGAGCAAGAGGTCTAATCTGTGCTGCCGGCAGACCTCTCCAAATTACAATTCCTTCCGTGCTTCCTCCAGGCTCTTGTGCACAGCAATACAGCTCTGGCATGCACCAGCAGCACAGGACAGCTTCCTCCTGCCCCTGGGTGGCTCGGGAAGGAGGGGAGCCGCACCAAGCCCGGCTGCTGAGCAGGGTCTGCCCCACGGGAGCTGCGCTGCCCGGCACCCCCAGCCCTGGGCACGGCGGAAGGGCAGCGCGGAGCGAATGGCTTCACCTGCACACAGGTTTGTAATCCAACAGCAGGAGACAAAGAGCAGGCGCTGCAAAGAATAGTTAAAGTGGTAATAATTCAATGGGAAAACAGAAACCAGATTAAACCTCCGGCAGCCCTTCTCTCTTCTTTGAAATCTGCAAGTTTGGCAGACTGGGGAACTCAAGAAAAACATCAGAGCAGAATTTTGAATAGAGCCAGATGAAAAAGGCAAGCTGTCTTTCTTCAGTTCCTTGCCATAGCTCATTTCCCTACAAATTATGAAGGAACTTCTCAGCAACAGACATGCAACTGGGTTTTTAGAAATTTTCTCCTACTTTTAAATAATTATTATTTTTTGACTATACCAACCTATATGTCAGAAATACATATTAACCCTTTCAGGTTTTTTTTTTTGAATGGCGTTTTGAGGAAAAAAAATTAGATATAGCTGTTACTCATCTACACATCAATATTTGCTGGGATAAAACCCTCTGGCGCCCCTAAACCTCGTTGTTCCATCCATTTGTGCCTGATGTGCCTGAAGATTCATTTCTAAGGTCAGGGTTTACAAAGGCTGAACTTGGTAGCAGATACTGTACAAAACCTGCAAGCCACAGAAAATTCTTTCCTTTTATTAACACTCTGTTGAAGCTTTTAAGCATCATTATCCATCCCACGCACAGACTTTTTGGGTACAGCTGGCCTTTCACTGAAAAAAGGAAATATTTGCATCTCAAAGACATTTGCTGCTTATGAACCATCCCAAGGACTTAAAAATTTTTAAGGCACACTCTCATTTCAAAGACTTTTACATAAGAACTTTAACACTCTTGTAAATGAATCAGGTATTGTGCATCATCTGTAATGAATTCAGGGAGTCTTACTGAGCACCTACGCAACCCAAGGAGAGCTGGATTTTCATTAGGTACCTACTTAATGCTTAGAAAATTCAGATCACGAACACAGCTTGGCTTTTCAGGCACTGCCCTTTATGTGCTTTAATTATTTACATTAACAAATATTTCACATTTAAAGTAGATTTAATGCAGTAGAGATTGAAGGTTTCAAGAACAGGAATGAAACACTAAATCTGGTTACATCAGTGTGAGTTTTGCTCTTTGCAATTCCACTGAAGAGGAAAATTAAAAGCAAACCCCTACAAATATCTTGGTGAGTTTCTAAAAGCTTTTCAGGATCACCCAACAAAGCAATCCCAGCTCCGAGTGGAGACTCGGGACCAGCAGGTACTTGGAAAAGTGTTCCCAGGACACCAGCGAGGGATTTTGCTGAGGGCAGCAGTCTCCTGTCTACTTGGATCTCCAATGCCCTAGAGAAAGGCAGCTCGGGATTTCAATGGAAGCCAAAGCAGCTCATCACCTTGTGAAAATCAAACTGCCTGATTCGGTCTGACTGCTCAGAGCACAGGTCATGGTTTCCTGCTGCTTCCCTCTTGGCTCGGGACATCAGTGATGCACATAACAGAATAAATGCACTGCTAGTGGGACTTCGGTGAGTCACTCACAGGGGCAGATTTCCACCTTCCTCAGCAAATTCTGTGAAAGGGGCAGGTATATTTTGTTAAAAAACATTCCACCTAATGGGCATAAAGTATAATAATTCTTCTCTGTGTTGCACTTTCAGGCTGTCAAAAATTTTGGCTGAACTTGTTAATACAAAAAGTTGAAGAAAAAGCAGCTTTTGAAAGAAATGTCCAATTAACTTCCTTTTCTGATTTTTATTTGTCCTGAAATTAGATTTTATTGGAATTGTATTTACAAAACTTGTGCTGTGGGATATCTTTCCTCCACAGTCTGTCATTGCTAATGAGCAAAGGACACATAGAGAGTTCTTATAGTTCTTTTTCTCCTATTGCTCCTCAAGGTGAACTGTGATTTCTTTCAAGAGCTTTGCTTGCAGAAATGTAAGGATTTTGTGAAAGACAGAGGCAAAAATATTAATTGCTTTTTCCCACTTTACTGACAGTTCCAATAGCAGCAAATGTTATTGCAAAGGAGCAAAAAAGCCTCCCACTGTCAGCTGCAAGATCACATCAGTCCTGAAGTCAGCTCAACCTTTGCTGTTCCTCCCACCTTCCTTCCCCAGTGATGCCTTGGGAGGGTGCTGAGGCACCCTCTCCAATAGAACAGGTACGGAAAAAGTCACAGAACATTACAATCACCAGGCAAATTAAGTGAATAGTAAAAGCCATTCCTATAGGGGTGGAATCTTTCAAATCCTGGAAGGGAAGGGAGGGGAGAGCAATTATAGGAAACTAGAAGGGAAATTGCGTTTTCCCCCTTTTTTTCACAAGAGATGGACTTTCTTCAAAAATTTCTGTTTTCAGTACAGAGGTTGTGTTATTAGATGCTGATTTCATGCCTTAGAAATCACAGATAAGGCAAAAACATATATTTGCCACCTAGAATAGAATATTGATTTATTTTTTTCCCAGCCAGCCTGCCAAACAAAATCCAAGCTAAAGCAGACTCTGTGGCAACCTGAGGTCACCGTAATTCTCTTTAGCTCTTCTCCTTGTCAAAAGCTATGATATCAAAGCTGCCCTTTTGTTCCCCTTAATTCTATCAAATGCACTCCCCGCCTCCAAGCTTCCCTACTTTGTCAAGCTAAGATGAGGAATAACTCAGAGACTTGGACTCAGATGTATCTATCAGGATCTGAACTAGAAGAGCCAACAGAGGCCTCTTTGCACAGCTCCAGCCCTACAGACAGCCTGTGTTTTTCTGGGGGGTGGAAAAGTGTAACGTGAACGAGAGCCAGGCTCTGAAGCATAATTAATAACAACAACTAAAACTAATGTGTCAGATTCCACTGAACTTTTTCTCACAATATGACAATTTTGAGGATTTCTTGAACCAGCCCCTGCATAAACCTGTAAATATCCAAGGCCATTGGTCACTACATGCTTTTGAATTTTTATCTCCAGGCACATACCCAGGAAAACCTTGGACTGGAAATGAGCTGAGGAGCTCACCTTCACTCTCAGTTTTGAAGGCCTTCACAAAATATTGTCATGGCCCTGTCCCCCAAGGCCCAGGAACTGCCAAGGCTTGCTGCATGCCTGTTCTCCTGGGCTTTATGAAAAATAGACCTAACAACACTTTTAAAATATACAGCCCACTGCGGGGAAAACATTCCTTCCATCTCAGGCTGTGCAGAATGGCTGAACTGCACCCCGTGGCTACTTCAGCTCAGTCACCTCCTTGGTCTGAGAGGGATTTAAAACTTCCTCTCTCCCTCAGAGATTTTTCTTCTCCATTTGGGATGGAAGTAGCCTTTTTTCCCTACAGTCACCTCTTACCTATGCATTCAGGATTTGGGTTGTTCTCCTGGGAGAGAAACACAGCTAAAAATTGGTCTTTGTCAGAAAAGCACAAAGCAGATGTACAGCTGGTGGGTAGGTGTTTTGTTTGTTACTTTTTAGTTTGTTTTGCCTTTTTACATCTTATAACCTCTAACTATATAATTTCTACCTAGATTTATGATACATTATTTCAAAATGTGTCATTTCTTTCATGACAGCGTGAGATAACCAAGATGCCCACAGCTACATCACCCATGACTAGAAAGGACCTGCACACATCAGGAATTCCTGATATGATAGGAATGAGCATAAAGAGCAAGTGGCTAGTGTCTCAAATTTCACTATAGGCTGTACTTGCAGTTTAGAATGAGCTTATGAAAGAAAGGTTTTAGTCCAGAAGAACCAGAGGAGAAGAAAAGCCACTCTGGTCACATTCTCATAGGGATTTCCAGTATAATCATATTATAAAGCACGCTTTCATTCCTTGCCTTTACCATTTTGCGTCCATCAGTTCTTACCATGGTTTTTCCCTTCAAACTAGAGCCCCATAATTACAGTCACTGGCCACACCATGGAATTGACGATTGCATCTTGTGTTCTGGAGAACAGAAACACTGATTTCTTGTAGTTCTCACTGGGAAACTGGTGACAGAGACTGACCTTGAGATCTTTTTCTATGGTCTTGGGTAAAACAATGATAGTTTTCAAATCTCAAAAGAGAGGAAAAGGAGAATGAAGGCAGCACAAGTTTCCTCTAAGCACTGTCAGCGTGAAGACTTCTATCATTACTAAAGTTTAATATTCAGAATATTGCCAGGAGTCTGCAAGAGAACACTTCCTAAAGTGGAGGAAGATAAAACCAAACACTGCTTTGAGTTTTAGTTAGTACAGAAAGGTCTGAGCATAAGCCAGAATACAGAATTTGACAGCATGCAGTAGTCATGCTTGGATCCAGCACTGGTTTTGGAGTTAGAAACAATTATTTTGATATTTTAAAAACACCCTTAAAGAAAGAGTATTTTCGTAAGTTACTTTTTCTGACTCTTCCCAGCAAGCTGAATAGAAATTGGCTCCTTTCTTTCTTCTCCTCTTGCTAACAATGGCAAGCTGAGATACCCTGTAAAGTGACTGTGGGAACCAACGTTTTCAGAATAAAGCATGAAACATTCTGAGCCTTGTCAACAAGGTACTCTGTGTCTTCAGCAATAACAAATGAGTGCCAGAGCGGGGAATAAAACCCACAAGCCCTGACTGCCACTACCCTTAACATCAGACAAACTGATTCTCAAACAGTAAAGCCGCTTGTATCTGGATGTCATCATCGAGATTCTTTTGAATGACAAGATCCCAACAATTCACAAACCTCTGACACTAAGCGGTCCCACGGAAGAACGTAAAGGTGGAGTCAAACTGTCAGGCGATCCAAGATTTAGCACCAAAAATAAGGTTCGTGTCAGTAAAATGTTAAAATTTTTCAGCAGAAGGAATACCACCAGAGTTGGAGGGTATACAGAAGTGACCAGCTGTGAAATAGTCAAGGACTCTGGCTGATACATCTTTAACAGCCAACCTGAATGAAAGGAGCAGCTGATCACTCCCCTCCTTCCTGACAGCTCAGGAATACTGTGAAGCCTTGGATCATGGGTTTTTAAAAACTCATTTTTTAACTCTGAGCAGAAAATAAATGAAAATATATTTAAGAAAACATTTTCCTAGCAACTAGTAAAGTGTAAATGAGTGGTTCTGGGTGATCATTGGTAGTAGTTATTAACCTTTTCAGACATTTTTAAGACTGCAGTGATTCGTGTGTCTTCAGCTATGTTGCAATCCAGAAACAATTTGGAAAAATACTAAGACTCTTCTTTGTTAGGAAATCTTAAAATATCTAAAACCAAAAATTTCTGATTCTTAATATGTAAAGTGGTTAATTTACTGCAAGCTACACCATTCAAAATGCTATTTTCAAAAGAAGAGCTTCTGGCCTAGGGAGTTATATAAAGAAGGTGTGTTCTTTATTGTTTTAATATACGTTAACTACATAATTGATGAAATGATTCATTCTCAATATTTAATACTCCTGTACCCAGAAGACCATACCTAATCAGAACATGAACAAAATATGCAACAAGAAAAGACAGGAGCAAGAAAATATATTTGCTAAAATTAAAAAAAAAAGGGGAAAAAAAAAAAATTTTCTAAAAATAAAAAAAAAAAAAAAAGAAAAAAAAAGACAAAAGTTAGCAGCTCCCCACCTCGACTTGAAAGCACAGGCAGAAATGTTTAGACAATCATTAAGGTCAAAACTTTGTTTTCCAGGGTGAAATTCTGCCACCGCTATCCCCAAAGTCAGCCACACATCTCCGCTGACTCAGTAGGGCCAGCATTGCATTTCCCAGGTCTTTCAGTGAGGACAGGATCAGAGCACAGCAAAAGCTGGCAGATTGTTAAAATTAGCTGTTTCTGGTGTCCATCCTCTCATAATCTCCACAAAAATTCCTAATCGATCGTATTGCAATTAATTGCAGAAACATCCCATTAAATACAGACAAATCTTTCCAGAGGTACTCATTTAAGAGGAGAATTTAGTAGCTGGCGTAAATCCACCTTTCTTGACATGCTTTCCCTTTTTTGATTTATTTTTAATCTTGCACTTCTCCATTTTCCAATACCTTTCATCCCTTGTTCCATACGCCTTCCTCTCAGGGAAAATGCAGGGTGACAGTATAGACTGCACGGCAGCAGGAGGAATGAAAGGTTTATTTCAAAGTTGCTCTGTTCTCTTTTTCTGTGTGTGGCTTTGTTAAGTACATACCGTATTTCTGAGATCCAGCTAGGAAAAACTAGAAAAGTCTTCCAATTATAATCCTTGATATTTCCCCTGAAGCTAAACCAAAGCCCCTTTGAACTAGAAAAGTGTCTTTCAAAAATGAGAAGGGCAAGACCTGAACTTTTCTACCTGTAGTCTTCTAGTCCAAGATTAGAGTTGTGGGTTGATATTTTTTTTTTCCCTCTTCTCCTCAAGGAAGAAAATACACTGATTTTTAATACAACTATTTTTAGTTAATCCAGCTTTCTTTTTTATCCTCTGTAGCCAATGCCTACACCACTCATTTGAGCATTATTTAACTTATATGTCTACATCAAAAGTAACAGTTTCCCTGATGTATATTTGCTGGCTGTGCAGAAGAGGTAAATAAGATTTTGCAGTGCTTCTTGTCAAAAATCCCACTGTCACAGGCGTGTTTATTGATTGATTTTTCCGAGTGTGTAAGTTACAGATTAGCCTTTGCTCACGTTAGAAAACAGTTTCCATTAGGAAGTCAGTGCCTCATAAGGTGCGGATGGATTTAACATGGGTTCATTCATCTGGTGCTCTCCCAAATGGCTGCGAGCTGGGGTTGTGGGTGATTTCAGGAGGGAGGGGATTCATCATGCCTGCTTAGGGGCTGGCTAACGGGCTTCTCCCTCCCACCCTGGGTGCTGCTCATGAGAACACAAAAATTGAGACCCTGTGTGTGTTGGCGAGAATAACTACTCTAATGCAGGTGGTTTAGAAAACTTATGGGTCACATAAAAGTGAGTCTTCTAGCATGAAGTGTCATAACAAGGTGCAGTGAGGGTTTAATGCACAGAAAGTGAATAATTCTGATTTTTCTAATGGGTTTTTATATGCATATGAAGAAAAACAGCTTGGTTTCCTACATCTTTTAAAAGCAGCATACTTTACATAAAAACTATAGCCTTTCTGCTTGATATATGTTTTAAAACATAATATTATGCCCAGAATCTGAACTAAAAAGGTAATAAAGATACTGTCTTCTGGGACCAGGACAGCAATGAAACTTCCATTCTCATAACTCACCTACCCTGAGTACAGTTTATCAAATTTATTTGCATGGAATGTTTTGCAAATAAACAAAGGGAAACATGTTCAAGTGAAATAAGGTTCAGTATTTTAATTTCAGGTCTGCATGAGGATAAGTAATCATGCATCTTACTTAATGACTTACACTTTTTCTTTGTTTTTTAATATGTCTCCAGCAGATTAGACGAGAATCTTCAATGTGTTATTGGAGTTGTGTCAAAGATCATGTTACACGCTTTGTATGCTCCAGCAAAAGTCCAAAAGCTACACAGGAGACAAACTCAACTAGAGTGAGGGGAAACTCATGAAAGGAAGTCTCCTGGTATATTAGCATAGTTAAGAGTAGGTATTCCTACTACAAGAAGGCCTTAATCAGAGTAAATTCCTTGCTATATTCAGGAGAGGCTGGATGGTTGCTTGGTTAAAGTACAAATATAAAGCGTTACACATTTCAATGCCTCAGGCCTCTCAGACATTCAAGGCAACCAGAAAAGTCTCCATCTGACTGCTGAGGTGTTCTGGTATTCTTAGTTAGCCCATAATTGTAGCATAAGGACCTCTCACTGATGGAATGCCAGTACACAAGGAGTACTCCGCCGCACGGAAGATTGTGGACACCAATTCTTTAGGCTTTGAAGCCCTCAGTGTCACTGTTTAGACCCTTGTGATGGAGCCAACACTTCTTCCTCTCCCAGACATATTACAAAGACGCCTACATCCAACACTCAGGGGAAACCAGGTGCTGTGGTTTCCAAGGGCTGCTTGTGGGGAAAGCAAGAAGCTGAACGTGAGAATTCAAGAGAAGAATGAGATTATTCATTGGCTGACAGGACACTACCTTACTCAAAGGATCCCCATATTTCTCCCTTGAAGTCCCAAAAGACAGGACTGAGATGTGGTAGATTTTTAATGAGTTCTCACAGAAGCACAAGGATGTTGGTGTGTGCTTGGCTCTCTCCTTTGCTCTTCTTGGAAGGAGAGAGCCTTTGGACCACAGTCTAGCACTGCCTTTGCAATGGTTACCCCAGAAGACCTGAGAATGGCTCTTGTTGGCCTAATCAGCATGGAAAAAGCCATTCCTATATTCTTTTTTTGGATAAAGGATAAGATAGAGCTACACTGCAGCAGTCAAAGCCTCCTTTCTAGACATGAATATGACGTGGAACAGATCAAACATTTTAAGGTCACTACCCAAGGGAGACAAAAGTCACACTCTGGACTTTACCTACATTGTTTTATTACTTTGGCATTGACAAGCTGGACAATTTCCTCTGCTTAGCAGACAGTGTCTCAGAGAGAGGTGAGCCTGGTGAAAGCTTTCAAGCTGCCTTTTGTAAGGTGTGCACTTCAAAAGAATATGTATTGCAGCAAGAACAAATTAAAAATGCTGGCAAAAGTTTCATACAGAAAACACCATCACTGTGAAGCAAAAAACCCCCAACTGGTTAGCATTCAGAAGCACAGCTCTTTAAGCTGGTATTGATTGATTGATTCATTAGATGCATAGAAGTGCTATTAAGAGGGTGAGGGCTCCTATCCACAAGGATAGGCACGCTCAGCACAGCTTCAGAGCACATCTCGAAAGCAACCACCCAAATTAAAGACATCCCATCACAAGTAAATCCAATCACATAAGCTCTGTACCCTTTCAGTTGTTACTTCCTTACTGTTCCACTTTCAGACCAGTCAAGAGCTTTGAATTCCAGCGGTGCCCAGCCGATCTTTCCTCACTCATTTTAATCAAGGAGGTTCCAATTCAGATAACCCCTGCTGATCACAGCTCAGACTAACATTGTAAGAAAACCAGGAGAATTTTAGAACTGCGATGTAGATAGGTATGCTACTCGTATGTGCTAATGTATGCACATCTCCTGAAACAGCCTGAAATTGCTTTGAGTTCATGATTTTTTTTGCCAGCCCAGGCAAAGCTTCCACTGAATGTTACCAGGAACATTATTTGACTTGAAAGAGCAAGCATGAATTTCGTGCATCTGCCCGGCAATGTGAAATCAATTCCGATAATGCCACTGAATGTAACTTATCTGAAAATTACTTTCTTGTGCTATGGTTTTCCCTGTGAAACCCTGCAATGGTTGAACTGATAATGTTGGATCTGAAGTCTCATGACTATTATGCAGAATTACTCTCCAGCTGGGAGACTTGGCAAGGCAACACACTGACATCTTCATGAACTTAGCACTTCACATCAAGGAGAGGATGTGAGCCTGTCGACTTGACACTCATACTGCAATCTCTTTCAAATTGGCCCTTAGAAATCTTTACAATATGACTGGAAGCTCTTCACAGTCATATAAATAGGATACATTCGATTCAGCTCCCACAAAAAAAAGTCAAAGGGTACTAATCATGTCCTTTCCGTCAAATTAATATTGACACATTTAATTACTTGTACTTAGAAGATGTTGGTGAAATGTCTCTCCCATCTGTTTTGGTGCATACGTACACCATTAGGAGGAGTCTTTCATTTTATCTTTGCTGAAGCTGTCCTTCAATTAACACAGAATTTCTTCCTAGCTTGGCAGATATTTTTAAAGTTACAAATGTATGTGACACTAATATCTAATCCTTAAGAAATGCCTTCACCTCATTAAATTAAATGGAGAACCATCTTAGGTTCATTACAATGGCAGGATTAAGGGAAATGATCAGAGGTGTTTAAAAAGTATTTGACAGGGTTTTAAAGATGAACAGAAATTCCGAGCACTTCCTCCTGCTTACCTAGTCTGCATGGCTATGAAAGTGATTTAAAAAAGTGATTAAAGATAAACCAAGAACAACAAGAATTTGACACTTAGAGCCCACTTACACAGTCTTTTATATTGAACTGGTATACTTTACCTATTAATAAACTACCATTTAGCTTAGGAAGAGAAAAGGAAATTTTATGTTGCTCTCACGATCCATATTGCAGAAAATCCCAGAGAAAATATGAAAGTCTAGCCATCAAGAGGAAAGGCCTTACAGGCAAAAACTATCTGCCAGATATTCCCTGCACCATCAACTTCTGTTGATGCCACAGAGATTTTAATTCCAATACTTCACATTGCAAAAGTATTGCACAAGGAAATAAACGCCTTTTGGTATTTTAGTGCCGTCCAGATCCTCTATGATTTTATACTTTCATACTCATACCAGCAACGTGAGTCAAACTTCTGTTTGCATAACAGGTATGTTTCCTTACATGTGAGATGAGTGCACAACAGCATATGGACTAACTGCAATTACAAAACTGCACAAGGGCCACTTCTGTGCACAATGCAGCAACAAAAACCCCCAGGATCAAAAATGGAGTGTAATCTTCATGCAAAATACAAACTTGGACAGCATCCCTGGCCACCTGAGACAGTTCCCAAGGGTCTCCGGTGTAAAACAAAAATTTGACATCAAACACCCAGCCATCCTTTCATTTAATTACTTCCTCTCATTTCATTAGCTCTGTGCTAGCTGAGTTGCATAAGCAATTCTATGGCATGAGAAGGATCTGTAGCCATGGAAATATTTTTTTCTCTGAAAGCATACTTGCTCACTTTGTGAAAAATGTATAATCCTCCCTGGCAAAGAAGTGCGGATATTGGATGTTTGAAGTAAGCAGATTGAGCCCTGGGTATAGCTTTCGCATTGCAGCCCACAGTGTGGGACAAAAAAACCAAAAAAACAAACCAAAAACCTCTTTGGTCCTGGGGGAGTCCTGGTACAGCTGCGGTCTGAAGGCAGCCCTTCCAGCCAGGTTTTCCTGGAGCAAAGGGGGAGCATCCTGCTCCTTTCTCTGTGTTTGGCCATCATCGGGAGCCAAGTCCCCACCACTGCTTTTCTACCTCTTCCCTCTTGGAGGAGCTGACACCCGGAGGCGGATGAAGAGGAATCCCCCATTTCACTCATCCAAAATTCAAGGAGTAGTGCCTGCAGAATCCATGGAAATGGCACCAGCTGTCTTCCTATGAGGAATAACCCAGTCCAGGGTGTGTGTCACTTAGTTCTGTGAATTTAAGTACAAACTATGAACTACTAGAGTTTTAGATATGAGTCAATTTTTTTTCCATTTTGCTATGGAAGAAAAAGCTAGTAAAGCTAATCCTTATTTCAACTATTTTCAAGAGGCAGCAAAACACACACTACATTAAATAATTTTATTGTTTGTGTTGGTAGATTGGCAGAAGATCCCACAACATGAGTTACAGGGCAATAAAGATGCAGGCTCCCATGAGACCTAGTTCTGCTCTTGAAATTAGACAGTATAAGCCTCTCCAACAGCAGCCTGGGGAAAAAAAGCCATAGTAAGATTTCATCAGAATTTAGCCAAAACAGCTGCATGTGTCCTACAGATGATTGTTTTTTTTTTCTTTCTTACACAAATCACATTCAACTGCACTTGGCCTCTAACATTGGGAATGGGACATTTCCTGCAGGGAAACAATGACTCTGCAGATCCCAGTCTATCACACAGACTTCAGACACCCGTAAATATTTGTTTTGTTTCCATCACTTCAGATCTCACACAAATTCAGTGATGAATTTATAGAATGAGGCATCTGTGACTTGTCAAAGTTTACTTTCACATGTCAGGCAGCACAGAAAAAATTCATTCCTGGATATCCCGACTGGATTACAGTAAAGTGCCACGTCAGGTTGAGCTCAGCTAAATTCAAGTGTCCATTGAAAAGATACAGTATTTCACATTCAAGAGCAATTTCTGAATTCTAGCCTTCTTGCAAAATCCAAGGAAGGGACAATTTATTATTTAAGCAAGCACTGCAATAGATCAGGAGTCAAACTGGCACCCTGGCTATTAATTACCCTCCAGGGTGACCAGCAGGGAAAACTGTCAGTGGCAAACCATCTCAGCACATATGTCAGTGAGAGAAGAAGGGATGAATATCTACCTGCTTACTACTTCTGCACAAATACCTATTTGAGAATAGAAGTGAGGACCTACAGTATTAAGAGCCAGTGTCCAGCAGTCAAGGGCTATCAATAGCCACCCCTAAACTCAGAGAAGCTATTTTGGACCTGTAGAGTGCACTCTGACTCTCTGCATTTGTACCTTGTTTTTTTTTCCCCCACCTTGGAAGTCACTGTGGGAAAGGGATCCTGCACACCCAGGTCTTGCCCCAGCAGGGAGTCAAGCTGGATCCAAAATGTGTGACTGGATCCCAGTTTACCCAATGCAGGGAGCAAGTGACCTATTGTAACTTCCACCAGGTCTGTGGCTGTCCCTGGATCAGAGTCCTGGAGGACACATCCTAAATTTAGTGTTTTCATTTAGGCTGGAGTGGGAGGAGAAAGGTCTGTGTCCACCTGAATGCTAAGACAGCACTATTTGAGTTTAGCTGCTGCTACCTCATGACTTCACCTGCACAGGTAAGTGCACCTGGGAACTATGCCCTGGTTCATTACAGACCCTGGGCACTTGGCGTTCAGCCCAGATTTTGCCAAGAGGCCTCAGGCTAGTGCCAGGCAAGGGCTAATCCTTCCTTCTGACGGACAGGAACCAACCAGGAACAAGGAACAGAAGAGACAGGACATGGGCTGAGACATGGGCAGCATATTCCTGGGAACCATTTTGACTTCTTAAGTCCTATAGAGCCCAGCAAGTTCACTGGGCTTCTGAGCAGATTTCTGCTGGTGAGCTGTGATTTCCCCTTCACTAGGTAAAAAATTATTCTAGTAAACACAACTACACAGTCAAAAAGGGTTGAACATGGGTAAGGTCATGTTAAACAAATTACCAATATGTTGGTTTTTTAATCTTTCCAAAGAACTGAAAAAGCATTCAAGAGACAATATGTTCCTCCCCTTTAGCATAATTTTCTCCCACTGTGCCTTGAGCCTTTGCCCTGCTGATGGGGATGCCATCACATGGTAGAACAGAGCCTCTCATTTCCCCTACCTGTTACTCCTGAGAGGCTGCAGTTCTTCCTGCAATGTAACAGTAAATTTTAAACAGGACTTGCTAAATCCCTGGCTGGAGCAACAAATACTCTTTTGCCCCATGCAGGGATTGTGAAAGTAGCAAGGGCTGACAGCCATTCCAGCACAGCACTGAATGGGTTGCTTTGCATTCTGTAACCTGGCAAGCAGGCAGCAGATGCTCCTTTTGGGAAGAGCAAAACCTCTTAGTAATCTCTATCTTTTTAACTACTGAGTTGGCAATTTATTGACTACTGAGCTGGCAATTGACTGAAAAAAATCCCACAGGAGCAACAGTGGAAAAGGGAAAAGTGGTGCAAGGCAGAGCTGAATGTGATGCCATGGGTGGTACTGTTTTAAACCACTCCTGTCTCTGCAAAACACTTATCCTTGAGTGTACGTAGTTTCCTCCTCAGCAGCATTTTCTCTGTATTCTTTTGACCTGCTGCACAATATCAAAGTATCTGAATCTTGTGATAAGCACGACAGCACTAATCACGGTGGATTTTATCCCCTTGTTCTTTCTTGAACTTCTCTTAATTTCTCTACTTGTTTCTGATTGGATCAACTATAATCATTATATTGATTTTAAATTTTTTCTATCTGCAATTTATCAGCAGTACCTGCTATTTGCTACTGCCTTTGACTGCGGGAACAGTCTGAATGAATCAGAATTAGGTCTACTCACAGCTGAGCTGTGGAAACCTGCTGAGCCATTATAGCTAGAGCCCTGGATCCCAGAAACTGTCATAAATAAAAGCCATTATGACTAGTACCTCATGCCATTTCTGACTGTGAACATATGGCAGCACACTCTGTATGGTCAGGAAAACAATAACTACTTTACGGACCTATCTGAATGTTAAAACAAGGAGCTTTTCTCTAATGTTAGGCAAAAAACTTCGGAGTTCCTAGTAATTGAATAGTATGATTTCTAAATTCTTCTTCAAACATTCAGTGCATCTCCCCCCTCTTGTCTGTGAACTGAAAAGCCAGACCCAGTGTGAAGGAGAATTTCTTTTCTATCAGAAGAGCAGGAGACGCAGTGAATGCAACTCTTGCCTGTCTCTACAGGGCTGAGTGAAGTGGAAGTTTATCTTAGAAAAAAAGTCATCAGACCATGTACAAAATAAGTGATGCAAATAAAATAAATAAGATATATCTGGGCAGCTCTGGAGATGGAAGCAAGCAGGAAGGAACAAAAAGAGAGGGAGAGTAGTGGAGTGGAGGGAATAGGGATCTCCACAATGAAGCTTCAAACACAGGAGTGAGATGGACATCTGCCTGCAGCTTTGTGCTGTCCTAGGTAATAGGGTGTCATAAACTCTTGGTTGAAACTCATCAGTTCGTATCCTAAAAACAAGTTGAAGGAATCATGCTATCCATGATATCGGAAAATACCTAGATGCTCTGCCCGTTTTTACATGTGAAAGTCCTGTTGTGTCAATGCTGTCATTTCTGCTCAACAAGGTCTTTTCCTCTCCTCCTCCCTCCTTTAGTGTCTCCTCCTCTGGTAAATCTGTAGATATGAGTCATATCCTCTCTCAACTTTAGTTTTTTCTCACCTGAAGAAACCACACTTTTGATTTCCTTTCATAAGATCGCCTGCTAAGACCATTGTGCCTGTCTCACTCATTCCATCTTAAATTAATTTTTGTGAGATTATCCAAAGAGACGCACACAGTATTTCAGATGCAGGCTGGAGCCTTGTAAGTCACTACACTAAAGGAAGAATTTAATAACTTATGACCCCAATGAGCTTTTTCATAACTACGTCTGCAGCTGACTAAAACACATGACCTAGCTCTCTCTCTGCTCCCAGCTCAAGCACCAGTTAATGCCTGAAATTCTTGTTCATGGTCCCAAAGTGCATATCTTTGCATTTTGTACTATAATGTTCCATCACATTTAAATGGTTACTGATCTCAAGGTCATCTAATTATATCTACATAAGATGGTAATTCACATTTTTATTGTTAATACGTCCCACATCTGCACCATTTGGAAACAAAAAAAAAGATCATTAATTCTCTCCTACTTTTTGGTACTGAGGTTGTTGATGAAAATATTAAATCATTATTATGACTATTTATTTATTTCTTAGATTATTATGCCATAATATGATAAGTGTACTTTGCTAGAAACTTTCTAAGAGTTCCCCTTTCAGCATGGTCTTTTGCCAGCTTCTTCTGGACAACCTTTCACCATTCGTTCACAATTTTCATAAGTTAATCCTAATTTAATTAAGTTACTGTAAGTTTAACTAACATTTTCACATCTGGCACAACAGTAGACATTTTACCGGAGCCTGGAATACTGCTTATGCCTGTGCTTTCTCTTCCCTCTCCCTCAGCTATTCCACACCTTAGAAATGGGGAGGAGTGAGCCAGGGCTGAGTAGCCTTCAATCCTGTGGAAATGTTTGAGTTATGCCACCAGGACAATGCAGCAGCTTGGGAGCAGCAGGCTGAGAAGACCAAACATCACTCTTCTCTGGGCAACCAGAGATTCAGGGCATCCACCAGGTTTGAAATTCAGCCTTCTCAGCATCCTACATCATGAGATTGTGAGGGAAATCTTGTCCTTTTTCCTTCTCCCTGGTGGGATGACAACAGACATCACTACAAGAAGATGCCCTTGAATATTTCTTCCCTAAAATCAATTTTTCCAAAAGGTACAAGAGATTAAGGAGTTCAGCAGAAACAGGATTTCTCCCCATGCATACACATAGATGAGTTTTTAAAGCATCTTTCTTATTGTGCACAGTAGCAATTCCAGAAACATTACTCTTGAAAATCATTGGTTCAGCACAAATGCAGTGAAGTCCCAAGTGCTACATTGCTGTCAATTCCTTCAGTGCTTGCAGCTTTCTTGCAGCCTCCTAAGAAGTCCAGACTCCCATGGGAGCTATTCAAGATGATAAAGTCATATTAAAGGCCTTTGCAGCCTTTTTTTTTTTTTTTAAAGAAATGTCAGAGCTAATACTTGCCCTTTGTGCTGTTTTCCTCTGGTATTACACAAATCCTGTGAGATTTTCCCATTTGACCTGGTGACCACACACTTTACCCTCGGCAATAAAAGGCATATCCATGCATGAGTCAGAAGCAAAACTGTTGCATTTCTTGGCCTTTCTGTAAATGGTAGAATTAACACTAGTTTAAGCTTTTATCAAAATCTGTATTTGGAGAGTAGTGTGGATGTGAAAGGGAAAAATAATGGGTTTGGCACTGCAAATGCATCAGAGCAAGCCCTTGCTGTATGCTGCTCATCCAGTGAACTGCAGAGTTTGTGAGTGCTGATTTCCATTTGCCAAAACATTTAAGATTTATGGGGTCTTCTTTTATGCTCCTATCATATTCCCATCCATGACTCAGGCTTGCTGATATTCTTTATTGTAGCTAATGTTCTCTTATGTCAGAGCATGACATGAAAAACCTTTAAAAAGATGGCATAAAAAAGAGATTACTTTTTTTGTTCAAGGTAGACTACCAGGTTTTTTAGAGCCATTTGCAGTTGAGACTTTGGAGTCTGGTGCCAGTCTCATGTTACCTGTACCACTGGGGACACAACTGACACTTCGCAAATATTCCCATATTTTCATTCTATCCTTACTGTCAAATGATGACTCAAAATAATACAAAGTCCTTGAACACATCGCAGCCATACCTGTTATGCCCCCAGCGAAATTTGATCCAAACTGCGATAGGATGGGCTTTTAATTGCCATGGCTTCAGGGAGTCTGGAAAGTTTCTGAGGTCCTTTCTTCCTCTTTGTTTTATGGATAATGCAGTTAGCATAATATGGGATCTAATACAAGAAGTAACAGAGAAAGCTGAGACTTAATCTCTACATCAATGCCTTTTTCATTTCATTCTTTATTAAAAAGGTCAGCCGTAATTAAGGTGCTTACTTATTTAAACACCTATAGATAAGGATGAATGATCTCTCAGAGCAGTGCCATGAACACTTAGATAAAGATAAGCTAGATGTTTTCCAAGTGGCTGGGTCTGATTAAATTTCTTATAAAATACTTTTGTAGAACTGGCTGAATTAGTCTCAGATTTCCTAGTGGTTATCTTTGAGAGTTTCTGGAAAATAAGTGGAGACCCAAAAGACTGCAGAGGGATAAAACCAATGCTCCTTTACCATAAGATAGAAAAGAGAATATTATAGACTACACAATTCAGCTCTTGGAGAAATAGTGGATAAAAACCAGTTGAAGAATGTATAAGCAATTAAAAGAAAAATAAGGAAAACGAGAAACAGCTAATAAACAGTCACTAGGAACAAATGTTGAAGACCAATTTAGTTGCTTTCCTTGGCAGGGTAAACAGCTTGTATTTAGAGAGAAGTTGCAATAAATATCAGATATCTTGACTTGGGTAAGACTTCTGACCTTATCTCCTATAACATCCTCATAAGAAACCTAAGAAACACTGTATAAATGAAACTACAGGATGGAAAACCAAGTGTCCTGAAAAACATCCAGAGAGCATATGCTGCCAGAGTACAGTCCCATGCAACACCTCTCTGTGGAGGGATGCAGTCTCTTCATGATTTCTTTCTGACCCAGATTATAAAATATAGGATGTGCGTTAAACTGACAGGTCTGCAAACATATTAGATAAGAGAAAAATGCAAAGTTTTACGTTAGCAAAGTCATTACATAAGGTAATCCTTCCCTTTCCCTTGGGGCTTGCAAGGCTTCTGTGAGAACAGTGTATTCAGGTTTGGCCAGCATGTTTCTAGGCA